>CAUYPK010086815.1:0-50302 GCA_963574355.1 Loris lydekkerianus | reverse complement strand
AAGTATCTCAGGAATGGAAGAAAAAGTATCCAATGTACTCAGCCCTACTATGAAGCTAAATTATAGCTTTCACATGAAGGCTATAACCCAACTATAGCACAAGACTATGAGGAAAGGGCCAAGGAAGGGGAAGGGAGGGGGTAGTTTAGGTTGGCAGGAGGGTAATGGGTGGGGCCACACCTATAGTGCATCTTAGAATGGGAAACCTACTAAAGGCAGAATACAAATGTCTACATACAATAACTAAGAAAATGCCATGAAGGCTATGTTGAACAGTTTGATGAGAATATTTCAGATTGTGTATAAAACCAGCACATTGTACCCCGTGATTGCACTAATGTACACAGGTATGATTTAACAATGAAAAATAAGAAAGAAAGAAAGAAAGAAAGAAAGAAAGAAAGAAAGAAAGAAAGAAAGAAAGAAAGAAATTTAAGACTTAGAATTTAAAAATATATTATTGATTCCAGTGAAAATAGCAATGATGAATGCTTTGCATATTAACAAAAATAACATCTTAGAATTATTGTCAAATTAATTGTGGCATCAAGGGTTTTAGAGATACATTCTAAAGTAAAGTATCAATTTGTTTCAGAATATAAATGAGTGTAATGAATACCAAGGCATGGAAATAATATTTCCATGGTTTGTAACTGTCACTTTAAAAAAAACTACTAAAATCTTAGAAACATTAGCTCAATTTTCATGGGTTTGCTTCTTTGGTTTACTAATTAATGCCTTTGCCCACTGTCATTATGTTTATTTTTGAATACTTTATGGTTATTTTGTTTATATAGGTACCCATATAATGTTTTTATGCTTCAATCTTAATCCAGGGTCTATATCGCCTAACAATTTATCTATTTTTATTTTTTTGCTTTTCATAACTTGGATCCTAAATGGAGAAACAAATAATAAATATAATGCTTTCAGGATGTATTTACACCAAAAAATATATTTGGGATTCTACAAAAGGAAAGGTTTACTCTTTTACCTTATAATCAGAGAGGCTTATAAATAATTACTTTGCACTGTATGCCTTCTTTCGTATGATACATAAAAATATCTGTCTAATTTTGTCTAATCTGTCTAATATCTGTCTTAAATTTGTATAGGTAAAATATATCTACATACATATCTTAGAAATTATATGTTTTATGGAAAGTTCCTGGAGATTTTTCAATACTCTTGCTTTCTGTAATATATTATAAATTCACTGAGAGCACTGATTAAAACCCTTAGGAAATAGTTCCATAAGGTTTTCATGTGCATATCAGAGTTTTGATATGTTTTGTCTGATGATACTATGTAACAGCAGTATAGTGTTATTGGTCATAATTTTAGCTATTCTTAAACATGTTTATTGGTCACAACTTTACTATTTTAATTTGAATCTAGCATTTCCACCTGCAATACTTCCCAAATGTAGATGTACATCAGAACTAACATGGAGTTTTATTAAAATGAAGATGTCTCAACCTTTCTCCAGAATTACTGACTCTTTTACATGATTTTTTTTTTTTTTTTCACCATGCACTGGTTTTATATACCATTTTACAAAATTTCATCACACTGGTTAACATAGCCTTCCTGGCTTTTTCTTAGTTATTGTGTTAAGACATTTATATTCTACATTTAGTAAGTTTGACATGTACCCTTGTAAGATGCACCGTAGATGTGGTCCCACCAATTACTCTCCCTCCACCCATCCTCCCCCCTCCCATCCCCTCCCTTTCCCTTTCCCCATATTCTTAGGTTATAGTTGAGTTATAGCTTTCATATGAAAGCTATAAATTAGTTTCATAGTAGGGCTGAGTACATTGGATACTTTTTTTTCATTCTTGAGATACTTTACTAAGAAGAATATGTTCCAGCTCCATCCATGTAAACATGAAAGAGGTAAAGTCTCCATCTTTCTTCAAGGCTGCATAATATTCCGTGGTGTACATATACCCCAATATATTAGTCCATCGTGGATCGATGGGCAGTTGCTTTATGGTACATCTTAAGATATTTCTCTCTAAATACTCTGCTCATCCATTTTAATTAAGTAGTCTCCTCCTTTTTCATGTTTCAGATACCTTCAATCATTGTATTAACATGGATGGAGCTGGAACACATTCTTCTTGGGAAAATATCACAAAAAGGAGATGCAAAAATCCATTGTACTCAATTCTAATATGAAGCCAGTAGATGATCTAATACATACCTACATAAGAGAAAAACTCAAATCAATTCAAGGTGGGGGACCAGGAAATGAAGGAGTAGGGAAAGTGAACAAGGGAGGGGGATGGGGTTTTATGGTATATGGCACACCTATTGAGGGTGGGACACAACTATAAGAGGAACTCTGCCTAACAAATGCAAAGAGTGTACCCTAATTCTTCATACCCTCAATGAACCTGAAATAATAAAACATATTAATTGGAAAATTTGAGCAATAAACAATTCATAACTTTTAAATTACATGTTGTACTGTGCATTGTGATGAAATCACATGCCATCCTGCTATATACACCTGGGATATGAATCTTCCTTTTCTCTGGAATCTCCATGCTATGTATGCTACTCACTCATTAGTCACATACTAGCTGTACTGATGATCAGATCAACTATGGCAATATTGCAGTGTATGTATTCAGGTCATCATTATTATATTTACTAATGTCCCTCAAACATATGAGTAGTGATGCTGGAAATTTAGATATGTCAAAGATAAGCTGTAAAATGCTTCCTTTAAATGAAAAGATGAAAGTTCTTGACTTAATAATAAAGAAAAAAAAATCATATGCTGATGTCACTAAGATCTACAATAAGAATGAATCTTCTATTCCTGAAATTGTAAGGAAGGAAAAAGAATTCATGGTAGTTTTTCTGTTGTACCTGAGATTGTACATGTTATAGCCACAGTGAACAATAGGTGCCTAGTTAACATGGAAAACGCATTAAATATTTTGGTAGTCCAACTGATGAGAATTGCATTCACTACTGTCCATGGTTTCAGGAATTCACTGGGATTCTTGGAATGGTTCCCTCACAGAGAAGGGAAGATTACTGTGATAGCTATGAAAATAACAGAAATGATACATCTGAACTTTTCAATTATAGGTTTAACAACGATAGTATTTTTCACATTTTGAGTGCATTAAAATACAATTCTGTATTTCAAAACTAAGACAACAAAAATTTAAAAGCCAAAAACTGGTTTCTTTGAAACCAATTTTAATTTTCAAAGACTATAAGTACCTTCACACAAAATTACTCTTTTCTGACTCTGGAGAAACATGGGTAAAGTGTTAAGACAGAAACTTATCAGTGGCGCCAGGACCGTGATCAGCACCCTCCCATTTCTGGAAGAGCTGTGCCAGGACCTGCAAATGGCACCGTCCTGGACCTAGGTAAGAGCTTCTCCGGGATCCATGATCAGCACCCTCCCGGACCTGAGTAAGAGCTGCACCCACTGGACTGGTAAGAGCTGCATCGCCCTGCTACCCTGATTACCGGGCCTCCCCAAACCCTGACCAGGAACTCTGGGAGCCACAGAACCCTGTGTCCTCCCTCCTGTACCCTCCTTGCCTCCACAATGCCTGCTTGTCTGGCCAGGGATTCTGGTAGCCGGGTGCCCTCCGGAGCTCTCCCTGAATATGTGCAGAGCCTTTCTCCTGGCCAGAGACTGCTGGAGCCTTGGGCCCTCTGTGCAAAAGTCACTGGGCACCAGGAACTCCCAGAACTGTGTGAACCACCCTCCCAGCCCTGTTGCTGGATCCGGGGGTGTCACTCTCCAGAGCTGCTCCAACAACCAGAACTCCATGGCTGGGGCATCCCCAGAAGAGCTACACAGGGTCACTCCCTACAAAGATCCAGCAACAGTAGAGTGATTCCACCCACCCCCATCTAATCTCTGAGAAATACCACCCCAACTCTGAGGATGGCCAGAGGCAATCACGAGATGAAATCAAAGGAAAAACTCTGGCAATATAAATAATCAAAATAGATCAACTCCCCCAAGGAACAATGGGGAAGACACAGCACAAGATCCCATGCACAAACAAATAGCTGAAATGTCAAAAATCAAATTCAGAATCTGGATAGCAAATAAGATTGAATTAGAATTCCAAGTAGTAACCCAAAAGATGTCTCAAGAATTCAACAAATTCAAAGACCAAATGACCAAAGGTTTTGACACATTGAGACAAGAAGTTGCAAACCTCAAAGAGCTGAGAAACACAGTAGAATCCCTCAGTAACAGAATGGAGCAAGCAGAAGAAAGGATTTCTGACATTGAAGACAAAGCTTTCAAATGCTCCCAAACTCTCAGAGAAGAAGAGAAATGGAGGGCATAAATAGATCACTCTCTCAGAGAGCTCTGGGATAATTCTAAGAAAATCAATATTCATCTTATAGGGATCCCTGAAAGTGATGAAGTGGCTTCACAAGGCACAGAGTTTCTTCTCCATGAGATTATGAAAGAGAACTTTCCAGACATGCCAAGAAATTCTGAACTTCAGATAGCTGACAGTTTTAGAACACCAGAACAACTCAACCTGAATAAGACATCCCCCAGACGCATCATAATCAATTTCACTAAAGTTAATATCAAGGAAAAAATTCTGAAAGCAGCCAGATGAAAGAAAACCATTACCTACAAGGGGGAGAATATTAGAATAACTGCAGATCTCTCTGCTGAAATCTTTCAAGCTAGAAGAGGATGGTCATCGACTTTTAATCTCCTAAAACAAAATACCTTTCAACCCAGGATCCTGTATCCAGCTAAACTGAGTTTCATTTATGATGAAGAAATTAAATACTTTAATGACATTCACATGTTGAAGAAATTTGCCACAACTAAACCAGCCCTCCAGGATATTCTCAGACCTATCCTCCATAAAGACCAGCATAATACTCCACCACAAAAGTAAGCCCACCCAGAAAATATTGATCAAATTCCAACTTCCACAGTTGCAAAAGGATTAAAAATGTCCACCGGACTCTCGAAAGGCTAATCAATATTCTCAATTAATGTGAATGGTTTAAATTGTCCTCTAAACAGGCGCAGGTTAGCTGACTGGATACAAAAACTCAAGCCAGGTATCTGCTGTATACAAGAATCTCATCTTACATTAAAAGACAAATATGGACTCAAGGTGAAGGAATGGTCATCTATACTCCAGACAAATGGAAAGCAGAAAGAAGCAGGCATTGCAATCCTATTCACAGATGCAATAGGATTTAAACCAACCAAAATAAGGAAGGATAAGGATGGACACTTCATATTTGTTAAAGGTAATACTCAGTATGATGAGATTTCAATTATTAATATTTATGCACCCAACCAGAACGCACCTCAATTTATAAGAGAAATTCTAACAGTCATGAGCATCTTGATTTCCTCCAGTTCCATAGTAGTTGGAGATTTTAACACCCCTTTAATAGTGCTGGATAGATCCTCCAAAAAGAAGCTAAGCAAGGAAATTTTAGATTTAAACTTAACCATTCAATATCTGAACTTAACAGATATCTATAGAACATTTCATCCCGACAGAACTGGATACACATTCTTCTCATCAGCCCAAAAAATATACTCCAAAATCAACCACATTCTAGGCCACAAATCTAACCTCAGAAAATTAAAAAAAAAAAAAAAAAAAAAATAGAAGCTATTCCTTGCGTCTTCTCAGACCATGATGGAATAAAAGTTGAACTCAATAACAAGAGGAATCTGCACACTCATACAAGAACATGGAAGCTAAATAACCTTATGCTGAAGGATAGATGGGTTATAGATGAGATTAAAAAGGAAATCACCAAATTTTTGGAACAAAATGACAATGAAGGCACAAATTATCAGAACCTCTGGGATACTGCAAAGGCAGTCCTAAGAGGGAAATTTATAGCACTGCAAGCCTTCCTCAAGGAAACGGAAAGAGAGGAAATTAATAACTTAATGGGACATGTCAAGCAACTGGAGAAGGAGGAAAATTCCAACCCCAAACCCAGCAGAAGAAAAGAAATAACCAAAATCAGAGCAGAATTAAATGAAATTGAAAGCAAAGGAATTATACAACAGATCAATAAATCCAAAAGTTGGTTTTTTGAAAAAGTCAATAAAATAGATAAACCTTTGGCCAACCTAACCAGGAAAAAAAGAGTAAAATCTCTAATTTCATCAGTCAGAAATGGTAAAGATGAAATAACAACAGACCCCTCAGAAATTCAAAAAATCCTTTACGAATATTACAAGAAACTTTTCTCTCAGAAATATGAAAATCTGAAAGAAATCGACTAATACTTGGAAGTACGCCACCTACCAAGACTTAGCCAGAACAAAGTGGAAATGTTGACCAGGCCTATATCAAGTTCTGAAATAGCATCAACAATACAAAATCTCCCTAAAAAGAAAAGCCCAGGACCAGATAGCTTTACATCAGAATTCTACCAAACCTTTAAAGAAGAACTAGTACCTATACTAGGTTGGGTCTTTTTATGTTTCTTAGTTAGAGTCCTTTGTAGATACCTATTATCAACCTTTTGTGTGATTCATAATATGTAAATATATTTTTCCATTCTGATGACTGTCTATTTGCTTTCGTTGTTGTCTCCTTAGCTGAACAGTAACTGTTCACTTTAATTAAGTCCCATTTGTTTAATTTTGCTGGTGTTGCAATTGCCATTGAAGTCTTCTTCATAAAGTCTATTTCCAGGCCAATACCTTCAAGTGTTTTTCTCCCACTTTCTTCAAGGATTTTTGTTGTTTCATGTCTTTGATTTAGATCTTTTATCCAACTTGAATCGATTGTAATGAGTGTCAAAAGGGGCGGGTCCAGTTTCTGTCTTTTACATGTGGTTATCTAGTTATCCCAGCACCATTTACTGAAAAAGCTTTCATTTTTACTCCATTGAGTATAATATTAGCTGTGGGTTTGTCATAGATGGCTTCAATCACTTTAAGAAATGTGCCACCTGTACCTATATTCTTCAGTGTTCTAATTAGAAAAGGATGCTGAATTTTATTCAATGCTTTTTCTGCATCTTTTGAGAGGATCATATGGTCTTTCTTTCTGCTTCTATTTGATATGGTGTATTAGGTTTATGGACTTGCATATGTTGCTCCCAAATAGATCACATCCTAGGATACAAATTAAATCTCAGCAAAATTAAAGGAATAGAAATTATACCTTGTCTCTTCTCAGACCACAAGGCTATAGAGGTGGAATTCAAATCCAACAAAAATGTTCATCACCCCAGAAAGCCATGGAAATTAAACAACCTTATGCTGAATGATAGCTGGGTTCAGGAAGAGATAGCAGAGAAAATTGTTGAATTTCTCAAACATTACAACAATGCATATGCAAGTTACCAAAACCTGTGGGATACAGCAAAAGCAGTCCTAAGAGGAAAATTTATTGCATTAGATGCCTACATTTGAAAACAGAGAGGACATCAAAAAATTCACAAACCATCTTATGTTATTGGAAAAGAAGAACAATATTATCTTTAATACAGCAGAAGAAAAGAAATCTCTAAAATTAATTCAGAGATTAATCAAATTGAAAACACAAAAATAATTCAGAGAATTAATAAAACAAAAAGTTGTGGGTTTTTTTTTTTGAAAAAATAAGTAAAATAAATAAATATTTGTCCAGATTAACTAGCAACAGAAAGGTAAAAGCTCTAATAACCTCAATCAGAAACTACAAAGGGAACATAACATAAGATGCCAGAGACATACAAGAGATTATCTCCAAATACTTCAAGAAACTCTAGGCCCACAAATTTGACCATGTGGAGGAATTGGATCAACACCTGGAATCACACCCTCTCCCTAAACTTAACCAAGGAGAAATAGATCTCTTGAACAGACAGATTAAGGCAGGCATGCTCACCATTCCCCCGCTTAAGATAATGTTAACACTGTGTGTTATGGAACATGAGATTTCATTTTTATAGGTATGTCTTCATACTGGGAAGTGACTTAAAACATTGAAAATAAAGTGGAAATTTTTTTATACAATCGGTGTTCAAATGATTTTTATATTAAGGTCTATATATGTACAAAATGCAAATGATTTTCTTTCTTCCATATACAATCCTGGGGATCATAGAGCCCTGGATGAGGAAATGAAGGATCCTCCAACAGATCTCCATTACATGTAAGGATTGGGCATTTAAGATCTATTTCTGTGCAAATGCAAATCACCCATATTGAATCCACACAGAGGAAATAAATCCCAAAATAGCAAATTCATATTTTTGTACTTTCTTCTATTTTCTGCATGCTGAAATAAATTTCTAAATTTCAAACTGTTTTAATAAAACAAAAATTTTAGACACTAAGAATTTTCTTCTTGAGGCCTTTTATTCTGCATACAGAGGAAAAACTTAATACAGGAGGGTTAAGAGTGGAACATACAGAACACATATGAATTAGGGAGACACAAGGACCATGATAGACCTCTGGCCTTTTCTAAAGTTTAAAGTAAACTTTATCAATGTGTAAGTTTCTGTGAGAAAAACAAACAAACAAATAGAAACACTCTACTTTTAGTTTAGATCATCATCACCTTTAATTAGCAGTACTTTTACAATCTATTATGCATTTTAAAATTAAAATTATAAAAGATGGCTGACTCAGTATTTGTTACTTCTCTTCCATCCCTAATTGACCCTGAAATGTTAGGAGAAATATAAGCATTAATATATAGCAAGGTAGGAAGGGATGTAAAAGTACACCAAAACAGTAAGGGCTTGCTAGGCAATATAAGCTAATTAGAAGTGGATGATAATGCTGGTAAACTGGAAGTCTTACTTGGTGTCTTAGTCCAACTCCTGCTGCTATAAAAAATTCCTGAGACTGAGTACTTTACAAACAACAGAAATTTATTTTTTACAGTTCAGGCTGGGAAGTCCAAGATCAGGGCACTGCACTCAGTACTTGGTGAGGGCCTTCTTGCTGCATTCTTACAAGGCAGAAAGAGTGAAGGCTGTGCCCTCACATGGTAGAAAGCTGAAGGTCAAAAAGCACCTTGCAAGTTCCCATCAAGCCCTTTTATAAGGTCACTAATTCTATTCATGAGGGCAGATCCCCTTAAAGGTTTCACCTTTAACACTGTCACATTAGTGTTAAGTTCCAATATGAATTTTGGGGATACAAACATTTAAACCATGGCACCTGAGCTAAAGAATAATGCTCTAACTACTACAAACATTACACATCTTTTCATCTTCTAGGCACTAGAGGAGAAAAGAAACAACAAAAAAAGCCAAAATATGGAATCTACCAATATGGAGCAAAACTTACGGTGTGTTTTAGAATATAAAGAGTGAGATACCCTTTTGCTATTGTGTATGAGTTGCCATATACTTAGTAGCTTAAAGAAATGTCTTTTATTAAATTATACTTTTGTATAAGATGGGTATCATACAGGTAGGTCCTTTGCTCTTGGTCTTACAGGGCTGAAATCAGCCAGGCACATTCTTATCTGCAGCTCAGGATTCGCTTTCAAACCTATTCAGGTAGTTGACAGAATTTGGTGTCTTGTAATTAAAGGACTGAACTTACTGCTTTCTTGTTGGATGTGCCATTCAGAACTCTCAAAGGTCACCTGCTCTTTTCCACACATGGCAATTTCATTGTTGGAGGCCAAGAAGAGAATGTCTTTTGTTCTGAATTACTCTAAAGTAATTTTTTAATTGAAGTGAGTAAAATTTATTCCCTGTGTCACTCCTCGTTACCACAAAAAAATTAGAAATGACTTAAATGTCGAACAATATGAAAAAAGACTAAAATTTGTGGTAAATTCCTAATATTAAATATTATGACACCCTTTAAAATAATTTAGATCTATACATGCTACCATTGAACAAAAACCAAGATAAAGGTTAAAAAAAATACTGGCATCACAAAATACTTTATTCAATGTCATTATTAAGATCATGGATTTGAATCCTGGCTTCACTATTTATTAGCTTGCAACCTTGGGGATGTTACTTACCTGATTAAGGCCAATAAAATATGTTGAAATGCATTCTTCTGCCCCTATATTCATTTTCATACCTTTTTGAAAAGTTATTTTTCTCCATGAAGTATCCTTCTTCTCATCTATTTTCTTTTATTATACCCTTTAGTCAATTGATATCCAGATTAAGATTCACTTTTTCTAGGAAGCCTTCTCATGCCCAGAATAGGTGAGGTGCCCACCTACTATACTCTTGAAATTCTCAATGTTGAATTATAAGAGAGCATCTATTTGAACAAGTGAGGATTGTCTCTGCCCTTTAGTCTTCCTCCCCAAAGTATCAGCTCCCTGTAGATAAGAAAACATTTCTGATTCACTTGTACTTCAACAGTTCTATCAAAATTCCCAGTACAATGTGATGCAATGAATAGTGTTGGATGCAATGCATTTATTTATACCAGTTTTCATCCTTTTGTCTATATATTCATCACTTATTCAAAATATCGTGTCCAGTAAGTGGAGTTAGTAGGACCTAAACCCTAATATTATATTTTTAGTGTTCTTTCCATTATACCATTATATGGTGTCTTATAGGTCTATAGGATATCAAATCTCATAAAGCAATTCCAAACACAAACAATTTGGTTAACATGTCAATATTATTTTATGTTACAGATGTGGATTAAAGAGGTTAAATACTTTGCCCAAAATAGTGAAGTTAATTAGTGGTAGTAAAGAGTTCAACTAAGGTTCTTACACTGTCTGTTAATTTTCTTTCTACCCATTAATTGATTAACTTTTTTGTTGGTTTAATAGCGAATAGCAGTAACTTTACACTGACTTGTTTATTTACAAAGAGCTTCTTAGATCTTAATTCGATCAATTTTAGGATTATGGCATTTTTCTTGTCTCCCTTTATATAGGAGAAATAAGACATCCATTTTAAAAATTCCATTCATCAAAACACATTCATTTAAAAAATGACCTTCTTTTGTCACTTAACTCCAAGGTGACAGTTAGATGTGAAGAAAAAGTCATAAATTTCAATGGTGGACCATGTAATTAACATAGACTTTCTTTAGGAATATTTAAGTAGTTTGACAAACATTTTAAAGGGATATTTTTGGTAGTATAGTTTGTGTTAGGAATATTTTACAAAATGTTATATGAGGTCAAAGGTGTGAGTCCCACATTCCTCTTTCTAAAGAACAGATTTATTTTGACACAAAAATGTTTAATACAAGCTGATTGCTTTGAAAAGTGATTTCATGACAGTCAGCCCAGTTAATAGGCTGGCTATATTTTATGGCCATGAAGTCCTATACTTTGTGCAATCATCTAGATACACCTCCATATCATGGAAATTACAGGTGTTGGTAGAAATACTGAGGTGACCTTGGCTGCTGCCTTTCAGAGACAGAGGCTTTAGATTTACACAGATGTGCATATATATTGATCAACTTGGTTGAATACCAATGTCAATAAAAAGACCTTAGTACTTGAGGAGACAATATTCTTTCCTCTCTAATTGTTCCTGACATAATTATTTTTTCTTGCTTACTATAAGAGAATTGTTTGATATAATAGATTGAACATCAGTTTAGGCTCAACTTTAAAAGGTCAGTTTTCCATTCTTAAGGCATAATTATCTATAGACAATTAACTGCAGGTGGGGAAATAATAGACATAGTTCACTACACATGAAATTAGCCAACTGTTGGCTTTGTAGGCTAGTTTACAGAGCAATTGACCACTTCAAATTTATTTAGTGAGTTCAAGCAGCCAATTACACATAATAATTTGAGGACCTAATTTTTCCACATGCAGTTAATTTGGAGCTGACAATTTTATGTGATTAATAGAATGGCTGTGCAAGCTCATTTATTTTAAAGGTGTCTCATAAGCTTGCCAAGAACACTGAGGGGAGAAGGAAAGATCATGCAGATGTTACAGATCTATGCATGCAGGCAGGTCTGGGAAGTCAAAGGATCAATGAATGCATACCAAGCATACTCTGGTATATGGTGCCAGGCACCATTCTTTCTACTAAAAATACAAGGAGAAGCAACATATAATCTTTTTTATCAAGTAACTTGCATAAACTTGTGTAGAAATCTGTCAAGCATTGTATGGTAATGGTCATACAAAGTGCTATAGAAGTTCTGATAAACGTGACAACTTATATCTCTTTACTCCATTTCTACTCTTAGACTAAGGTGCCATAATTACATGCCCAATTTTTTCATGCACAGCCACTTCTTTGTCATTTGGCTCTCTGCTCATATACAAACTCTTAAGAGAAACTCTCCTTATCACCCATGTAAATTATCATCCCACACTATCTCTGTCATTTACTTTATCTTCATAGATTTTATCATTGCCTGACATTACCTCATGTATTTACTTTTGTATTAACTATCTTCACATTTGTCTCACTTTCCTGAGGGTGATATACCCTTACATTGTATCTGTTAGTTAAGAACTTCCTGAATCTCCTTCTCCTCAACCCTTTCCCCACTTCTTGAATTTAATTATGTTTTTCTCTTGTGTGGCCTGTAGTTACTCATCTACTAGCTGCAAATTAGTATTGATTACATAGAATGCTTGCTTTTCCATCCTTGAGATACTTTACTAAGTAGAATGTTCTTAAACTCAATCCAGGTAAACACAAAAGATATAAAGTCACCATCTTTTTTAAAGCTTACTAGTATTCCAGTGTATACATCTACCAGAGGTTATTAATTCAGTCATGAGTTGATGGGCACTCGGGTTGTTTCTACATCTTTGCAATTGTAAATTGAGCTGCTGTAAAAATTTTCCTGAAAATTTTCTTATGGGGAAATTTTTCTTTTCTTCGGGATATATACCTAGCAATAAAAGTGCAGGAATAAAATGGAAGGTCTACATTTAGCTCTTTGAGGAGTCGCCACACTTCTTTCCACAAAGGCTGTATTAGTTTGCAGTCCCTCCAATAGTGTATAAGTGTGTTCCCTTCTGTCCACACCCATGCCAGTATCTCCAGCTTTGGGACTTTATAATGTAGGCTATTGGAAATTGCAGCAACATTAAAAATAAATAAATGAGACCTGATCAAGCTTAGAATTTTCTACACAGCTAAGGACAGACTAAACAAAACAAATAGGCAACATTTAGAATAGGAGATGACATTTAATGTTACAAACCTAACAAAGGGCTAATAACAAGAATTTACAAACAACTAACGCACATCAGCAAGAAAAGAGCAAAGCATACAATCATTGCGTGAGACATAAACAGAACCTTCTCCCAAGAAGAGGAAAGAATGGCTGACAAACACATGAAAAAATGGTCATCATCCCTAAACATCAGAGAAAAGAAAATCAAAACCACCTTGAGATATCTCCTAACCCCAGAGTGAATAGCCCTTTAATATTTTTACAAAGTGTTTGCATAAAGAAATAAGTTCAGATAAAAATTGGCTAGTTTTCAGAGATGAAAATATTTGTCATTATATTCTTACAGTGAATGAGCTGAATAAAGGTAAAAGAAAAGTCTATAGCCTCAATCTAGTCAGACAGCTTAATACATTGTTCTTAAAGGGCACACTATATTCTGCTCTTTCAGTATTTCATGATGTTGTGGTATTACATAACAAAAATTACCACCAGGGGTAGTTACAATACGCTTTGAACAAATTTCATTTAACCACTAGCTCATGGGTTTCTCAATTTTGGGGAAATCTATGGCCTTATAGTACTAGTATTAAAGCTTAATTTTGGCTATATTGTGGGTTAAAAAGTAATGTTGTGTCTCAATTGACAGCTTTATATGCTGTTTCCTACTTGGCAAGCATGCTAAATCAATTTAGTTTATTGTACTTATAAATTTCTATATTGTTTCCAAAACCATAATAAAAAACAAACAAACAAACAAAAACAATGGATAGGTGAGAAAATGAATTCAAAAAGTGTTGAAAAGTGTGATCTCTGACATTTTGTGAAAATTAATTTTCATGTACTTTTTCAGTAGCACCTTGCTCTTGAGTATAACCTATTGCAAAATCCTAATTTCTGAAATTAGTATTGAGAATGTGACTAAAGGACTCAGAAATTGCCCACGTGAGGTACACTGACCTGAATAGTAGGATGTGTCTTGTCTTAGCCACATGGCCAGTAGTTAAAAGGAGAGAGCTCAGAATCAGTCTCTTTACACTGGGATAACCTCAAACATGCCAGAAATCACTCCAAGTAATCAATATCTCTTATTTCTGATAAAAATGAAAGTACTTTTCACTCATGATATAACTTTGTTAAGGGAAATGATTGGTAAAATAGCTGTCTACTTAAGGCAAGATACCATGCTATTGTTTTCTTGGACTATGGCAAACTCTTGCATTCATAGATATAGGGAGTTCCCAAATCATCTTGATTTGTTCATTTGAACTTCATTAAAGCTGGTTAAAGTTTGAAGGGTAAGAATTATCATACAAGTTTTAGGTGACTTATTCTCAATTTCTACCCATAACACAAGACAAAAGTATATGTGAACTTTAGCAGTGGGATTTAATATTTCATGTAATTTAAAACTCACTGAACTTGAGAATCCACGGACTGACCACAGAAATTTTCCCCAAACCCTTCATGTTATTCCTCCTTTCTGTTTTAGTTCATATGTCACAGTTCAAGGCAGGAATTTTACAAGCACAAATTCTGTGAGGATATTGCAATTGCCAATACTAAATAATCCTCTAACATCCATTTCATTGAATTGATGAACTCATTGGTTTTATAATTGGAGTTTAAAAAGTTTGTCTTTTTCTTCTTACTTTTATTTAACTGTAAAAATTGCTATGCTAGGAATTGAGCATTCTGAGTTCATGAGTTAGTTTTGATGCCAATATTTAGCTATGTTAACTTAGGCAAGTTGACCATAGACTTAGCACATTTAGATATTCCCTATTCTTAGATAGTTATGATTAAAGATACCCAATCACAAAGAAGGTAGATGATACAATAAAAGAAGACAATAGAAATGAGAGTTACTTTAGTCAATCTAAACTTGAAGGCAGCCTGCAAGAGTTTCAAGTCCTGGTTTGTCCACTTGTTACATGTGTTAACATGGGTAAATTGCTTTAAAGATCTCAGTTTTTTAATGTGAAATAGTGATGCTTATAAGGTTTATCATATAAGTATAAAGAAAAAAAGGTAACACTGTGTTGGTGGGGAGTACATATGTTAAATGTTCGATACAAGTTGCTGTCAAATCATAGAATTCATAGAATTTGGGGATTTTAGTTCAATAGCAAATATTAAATATATTTAATTTTGTTTTTAAAAGTTGAAAAAATATAATTCATAGTATCTTTGATTGTGAATGTTTCTAGTTATAAGAAATTGAATAATTCCCGAATATGCCTGAATTGTTAGAAATTTTTTCCTTTTTGGTTTACAATTATTATGATTTTTAATCACTTATCTGAACCCTGTTGAGGTATAAACACTACTATTTTTAACATTAGAAGATGACAGCACCTGGCCATGAATTTTCTCCTTTTTTAGGATAATAATGATCAGATTTCAACTTTTCTTCATACTATATGATTTTCAGAACTTCTCTCTCTCCCCCCACCACACTGCCTATTTTGCAATGTTTATAAGATCCAGTCTGCCAATATTTATTTCATTTATTCATAGTTTTTTTAGTATCTTCTATGCATATGTATCAAACACTATGTTTGCAACTTGGGAAAAGAATGTGGAGTAGACATGCCCTTTTACTTTATGGAGAAGGTCTTTTGCAGTTCTCATTCTAGAAACAATGTATCACAACAAGAAAAGAATTCAATGAGTTCATATCTAGGCACAAACCTTCAGCGTGTAACTTGCATTACTTATTAAATTCCATAGATACCATTCTGGACATCAGACAGGTGATTTGAGATTTTCTGTTGACTTTTATATGACCAAACTAAAATATAACAATTCTTAATTGACTTGTGAATAATCCATATGAGGAAATGGACTTACTCAGAGTAATCAGCTTGAATTTGTTTCCCTTAGCCCAATTGGTTCATCAGAGAGTACACAGTGATCATAGCCAAAAGCAGTACACTCATAGAAATAGCATAGTTGTCAGATCATGGATTTTCTTTTTTCCCTCATTTTTTGAATAAATATGAGATATTAGGAATACTTTTGAAGGTTTCTAACATAACATGATTATGTGAAAGCACATTACCAGATTTTCTTTCCTTAAACTACAAAGAGAATCATGAGCAAACTGTGAGTGAAAGATAAGAGAAAAAGAAATGTATAGCACATAAAATATTCCAAAACTTGATGAATTGCTCCTTCTTCCACTACTGAGAACCAGTGTCAGAGAAAAAAGATAATTGGACACTTTCATTAAAAAAATGTTACTACTCCCAAATTTAGAGGCAAGTACACAGAAGAGCTAAGTAGTAGACCTAGGAGGAATGAGGTAAACTGCTCTTGATAATGTCCAATAAGTTACAGAATTTTGTTATTCTTGGCTAGAATAAAGAAAGATAGAAGAAGGAAGACATAATAGTGTTGATCACCTAGAACTAGTAATCTCCAGCAATAAAAAAAGTGTAATTTAGAAATACAAAGATAGAAAAAAAGAGAAGACCTTCTGAGAGAGTGGGCTATGATGGCAAATACTGAACACACAGATGTTTGGTCAAACATTATTCTGAATGTGCTTGTGAGAGTGGTTTTGGATCAGATTGACATTTAAATCTGTAGAATGGTAAAGCAGATTGCCCTTCCTGAGGTGAGTGGCCCTCATTCAGTCAAGTGAAAGCCGAAATAGAACAAAAAGGCGAATTTTTCCATGAGTAAGAGGGGATTGTTCATACCTGATTTCTGAGCTGGCACATTACTTTTTTCTGACTTTTGGACTCAAACTGAAATATTGCCTGTTGTTGTTTCAAGTGTACCACCTTTCTGATGGAAATTTCCATCATTGGCTCTTTTTGTTCTCAAGTCTGTGAACTTGAACTACAACTCTACCACTGACTCTCCTGAGTCTCCAGCTTACTAGCTGCAGATCTTGGGATTTCTCAGCCTCCAGAATCGTATGAGCCTTATAACAAATTCTCTCTCAACCTCTCCCTCCACATATGCATATTCTGATAACTCTTTGACTAATACATATTTTGGTACTAAGAGTGGTTCTTGATAAATAGAAGGTTAAAGATGAATTTTTCAGAATTGGTTGTGGGGTTTCTGGGCTCAACTCTCTAATCTCACTAAACTTAGATACTAATGGCCAGGTGCGGTGGTTCATGCTTATAATCCTAGTACTCTGGGAGGCCAAGGCAGGAGGATTGCCTGGGCTCAGGAGTTTAAGACCAGCCTGAGCAAGAGCAAGACCCCATCTCTAAAACTAGCCAGACATTGTGGCAGGCACCTGTAGTCTCAGCTTCTTTGGCGGCTCAGGCAAAAAGATCACTTGAGTCCAAGAGTTTGAGGTTGCTGTGAGCTATAATGCCACAGCACTTAACTCCAGGGAAACTGAGACTGTGTTTCAAAAATAAATAAATAAATAAATAAGGATACTAATGACCCTATTTTCCATAGTAAAGAGAACACTGATAATCCATGATGTAATATGGCAATATCATCATCAGATACCACCAACCATCAGATATCATCAACCACTTACAAGAAAAAAGAACTTGGATGAATTTGTATATAATACTTTTGTACACTTTAAGAAAATGAACAGATATAAGAAAATTGCCTGGTTGCTCTCTATGTCACTGGATGAAGTGAGGAAAGAAAAGAATGAGCTCAGATATTCAAATTCCATGGTCAATTGTCACACAAATCATCTGTGTGTGCCCTGGAGGAGTTCCTTATTTCTGGTAGCCACAGAACTGTTATTGCTAAAAATCTAATCCTGAATGAAATCCTATGATTGGTTGAATAACAACACAAATTTAACTCCAAGCCACATAGGCTGTCTATTGTGAAAGTGAATACATTAATTGAGAAAGAGTAGAACTCTGAAAGGTGGTTGTGGGAAGCACTGGTGGGCCCTAAATTCTGATTTATTTCCTTACCCAGTGGAAGAGGTCTTGCTTCTTCTAATGGGAGAAGCCTCTCAACATCCAGTGGATTTCAACTTCATCTGTGAGGACTAAATCTGCATTGTCTGAGGAAAACGTAGTGGACTCCGCTGAGCTAGTTACTATGAAAAACATGAAGAAATGGGTGGAGGTGCATTGTGCTTATTTTATTTATTTATTTTAGAGACAGAGTTGCTCTTGGTACAGTGCCATGGCATCACAGCTCACAGCAACCTCCAGCTCCTGGGCTTAGGCGATTCTCTTGCCTCAGCCTCCTGAGTAGCTGGAACCACAGGCACCTGCCACAACTCCTGGCTATTTTTTTAGAGACGAGGTCTCTTATGGCTCAGGCTGGTCTTAAATGCCTGAGCACAGGTTTAAATTTGAATTGGCAGACTATGTAAAGATTTCCCATGCTAGTGTTGGTGGGCCTTATCTAATTTATCAAAGGTCTGAAATGAATAAAAGGCAGAGTGAGTAAGAATTCATTCTCCCTCTGCTGGACTGTTTCCCAACAGAGACACAAGTCTTCTCCTGTCCTTGGACTTGGACTCAAGACTAAAACCTACACCATTGGTGCTCCTTTTCCTCAGGCCTTTGTACTTTGTCTGGGACCACATATCAGTTCTCCTGGGTCTCCAATTGGTCAAGTGCAGGTATTGAGTTTTTCAACCACCATATCTGTGTGAGCTGATTTATCATATTAAATCTCTTTCACTACATATGTAAATCCTGTTGGATCTGTTTCACTGGAATTAATAAGTAATAACTCCTTTTCCTTTCTGGAATGATGTCAGAAAAAAAAAAAACAGATAAAAGATACTGTTTAAATAAAATTCAGAGTCTTAATACAAAATTTTCCAAATTTCAAGAGAAAATTAATCATCATTCCAAGAACCAGAAAAAAATCTCAAACTGGATGAAAATAGAAAACAACAGACATCAACACAAAGATAGCAGATATGTTAGAATGATTTAACAAGGGCAATGCCTGTGGCTCAGTGGGTAGGGCGCTCCTATACGGAGGGTGATAGGTTCAAACCAGGCCCTGACCAAACTGCAACAACAAAATAGCCAGACGTTGTGGCAGGTGCCTGTAATCCCAGTTACTCATGAGGCTAAGGCAAGGGAATCATCTAAACCCAGGAGTTGGGGGTTGCTGTGAGCTGTGATGCCATGGCACTCTACTGAGGGTGATAAAGTGAGACTCTGTCTAAAAAATAAATAAATAAATAAATAAATAATAAAATAAAATAAAAGGATAATTTAACAAATGGCCATAATAAAAAATGCTTCAATGAGAAATTAGAAAGTCCGAACAAAAAATAAAAGATGTATTTAAAGACGGAAGTCTTTAAAGGTAAGAGAAAGAAGGTGGGGCTGAATAAGTATTAAAAAAATAGTATCTAAAAACTTCCCAAATTTGGGACAAAAGACCGATTTCCAGATCCAGGAAGCTGAATTAACTTCAAATAGGATAAACCCAAAGTCATCCCTGTCAAGTTGGTCATAGTCAAATTTCTAAGATACCTAATCCAAGAAAACCATTTTAAAAGAAGCCACACAGAGGAACACATCACAAATAAAGGAAGAACATTTTAAGTAACAGTAAAGTTCTTATCACAAACCATTTAGGCCAAAAGAAAGTAGTAAACATTTTTGAAATGCTTAAAGGAAAAGCAAAAAACAAAAAAACCCTATCAATGCAATATCTTACACCCAGAGAAAACGTTCTTCAAGAATTAAGGGGAAATCAAGGTGTTTTCAGGTAATTAATTTGATGGCAGAAAAGCTACTCTAATAGAAAGGCTAAAGGAAGTTTGCTATACAAAAAGAAAATGATGCTAGATGTTAACTGTAGGGGAGGCTATGTTTATTGGAGGCAGGAGGTATTTGGGAACTGGCTGTACTTTCCATTCAATTTTTATGTGAACCTAAAACTGATCTAAACAACATTCTATATGTTAAATTAGAGGAAACTATTCAGTCTCATGAACAAACCCCACAAAATTTTATTGGAAAAAGATCTCTTAATAAAAATCGATCTTTTCCATCGATAGAAATTTTTTCAATTAATTTATGTAACTTTACTTGATAACTAGATATAACGATTATTTATTGTTATAATGAGAGCAACATTACCATCAAATATCTTCCTAGTTTTAAGCACTGAGAAATAATATTTCCATAAATAAGTAGTTAATGATGTAGAAGGGCATGTGTTATAGCAGCATTAGATGTCTAGATTCTTTGAATGCTTTCTGTGCTATAAATCAGAAATCATAATAGTTTATAATTGAAATATATTTGATGATTTATCAGATGACAGATCATGTAAAAAGTTTTGAAAGTAAATATTAGGAACTTCCTGACTTCTCAAAGCATTTATCCCAGTTTTAGGACCATCTACTTTGGCAGCTTCTATGATACATACAAAACACTTTATTCACTTATCAGCAATCATTTATTGAGCACCACGTGTGTATTAGACACGATTGCAGGCTCTAACTATAAATCAATGAGCAAAAATTTAAAACTCCTTCTTTCAAGAGATATATGTTTATAAACTCTTTCTATGATTTTAAATGTACATTAGTTATATGTATTCCTGTTTTACTTAGAGGTTCCTTTGTATACTCAGAAAAATAGCTATTTTAATTCACCTTTGAAAATAAAATATCTTTAATATTAAGTGATTTATCTTATCATTAGCTTCAAATATATTGATTTTTTAAAAAAATCATAGAATCGTGGATTTAGCTTATTCAAAATTTGGAAATTGTTAGATAAACTAATTGGCAAAGATAGTTTTTATTGTCAAACCAGTCAGACTTATTCTGTCAGAAAAGTCTAACTTCATTTTTTTCCAGTGCAAATAAGTGTAATATTACCACATCCATGATTGCATCTCATTTCTGAATTTTGAATCTGAGATGGATAATGCATAAAGCATGACCTTGAGTTTTTCACCTATCGGAAATAAAGCAACATCACCTTCCATATTTCTTAAAAATGTTTTCTTGCTTTCATAAAATGCCACTGAGCAGTGAATTCTTTGAAAATACTTGGGATGTGGACATGAAGAGTTCATTAAACACATTTTTTTTTCATGCCTCCTCCTTTCACAATATACCCGAATTTAGCACATCCCAAGATAAGTCCAAACACCACATTTCTACTACCATTCTTTGTTTAAAGAACATTTTACTGATATTCCAAATTTTCTCTTTACTTAGTACTTGAGAGGCTATCAGTGTAACCTAAGGTACTAAAGTAAAAATCCAGATGAAGTGACTATGTGAAAGCAGATCTGCATGAGGCATGGACCAGAGATGTGTTCAAAAAGGTCAATTTTAAAAAGAGGTAGAAGATCTGAGAGCTAGTATTCTTAGATGTAGCCATCTGTCTGGACCACTAGGAAATACTTTGTGTACCCCCATGGGCAGGTATCTCACATTAAAGAACACTGATTTAGCAGGCGTTCACTCAACGCTGCTGTGTTTAATCAGAAGGTTAAGCACTGGGATGCGGGAGGTTAAAGAGGATTCTAAGCTGCAGTCTCTGTCCTCTCTGAGCTTAGACTGTACACTCAAAGGGAATGAAATAAAGGCAAAATCAATGTTCAGCTTGGGTTAAAGATGAAAAGAGCCTTCTGTTAGATTTCAGCATTCAACACCAGTACCATATTGTGCAGGGGTTTTGTTGTTTATTTCTTTTATATTCTTTTCTGGCATTATGAATGATGTCACATCATTATTTAGGGCTTGTGCAAAGTGTGGATATGGTAGCATTTCATATATTCAGAAGTATAAAAGCTGACAATATTCTCTTTCACTGTGGTACTTCACCCCTTAATATTTTCTATTCCAAGGTATTTTTTAAAATCACCTTTATTGAGATATAATTAATATATGCAAATGCACATATTTAACATATACAAACAACTTCATGTGTTTGGACATATGCCCCCCCCCACCACAATCAATTGTAATAGATATATCTGTAACCTCCAAAAGCTTCTGTACCTTTCAGGTTTTTTATGTTTTTTTATTATTGTTGTAAGGACCCTTAACATAAGATCTACCCTCTTGAAGAATGTATAAGTATACAAAACATTATTTTTAACAACAGGCCCCAGGTTGTACAGAAGATCTTCAGAACTTACTTACTTTGTATAATTGAAATTTTATACCTATTGAACAACAACTTTCCATCTTTATCTCCCCTTAACCTCTGAAAGTCTCCACCACTTAATTCTTTTATTCAATAACAGGATTATTTTACTCTGGAACAATTAAAGGTCACTTGAGTACAGCAGCAAAGGCATGTTGCATATTTCCAATTTGTAGGGTCCTTTGCTAAGTGCTGGGTGGAAGGTTGGGAAACCAGCACATAATGAATACTACTTGAGTGGCACACACTAATTTTTGTAGATTTTCTGAGCTTCGAATTCTCAGGCTTACAAGGAAGCCTTCTACAAGGAGGCAAAAATTAATCAGAGGAAACACCTAATTTGGGTAAGCAGAGAAACCCTAGGTAACCATTCTAGGAAAAAGACCCTCTTTAAGCCTGTGTGATTCAATCCTGTTTAAGTATAGAAACCCAAGAAGAGAAAGCTTGAAAATACCTAAAAATAATTGGGTGAGGGGAAATGTTGCAGGTTTGGATGTTGACTCCACTAAACTACTGACACAACTTGTGAACCAATACTTATCCTCAATGAACTTGAGAGATCATAATAAATTTACCAGATTATCTTTATTATCTGTAGATGTCAAGGCCACGTGTTGTCTTTGCTTTCTTAGTTTCAGTTGAAAGTATTGATCAGTAATGCTGTCAAATATTTGAACAGTCCCTAAAAATATTTACTTACAAAAAGAGCATTAATAAATATTAATGAAAGCAATGAAGGGAATTGCCAAATCTTTTACATTTATCTTTGACAACTTTGACATAGGTCGTGAACCTGTCTGAAGAGGATTGACTTTATAGGTGATAAAATATTGGTATCATGGAAACGAATATTTCTTCCCAGTGCCCATGACAAGAAGATACTTCTGTCTCTGGAATGTTATAGTCACAATAAAGTAAGAGTTACTAATAATAATTTCTATTTATTTCCTAGCTCTGAAGTTCCAGATAGTATACACCATTGTAAGTATGTGATGCATGATTTAATTATTAAAGGACACTTGGTTAGCAATTATTTTATTTTATTAATAAGGAAATTGAAATTTTAACAACCTAAATAACTTTGTGCAAAACTACTCAGTAATTCAGTGGTTATGTAAGCTTACAAACACATTGTAAGGCTCCAAAATCTGTGTTGCTTCCATTAGGCCTTGTCACAAACAGACAACTGGTAGTGACAGCACATAATGAATGCCTTTGGTGAGGCTTTGGTACTGCGCCTGAGAAGCTACTATGAGTAGTTTATACTTCCTCTTGCTTGATTAGACTTTAAAAGTTAAAAAAAAGAAAAGAAAAAAAAAAAAAAAGGATCCCTAGAAATGGGGATATCTCTTCCAGTTTACAGGCTCGTAAAATAGCTAAAAACAAAGATTCTTGCCTAAGCAAAACCATACAAAATTAGGATCTAATATTTTCACCAGTTGTGCAACAAAGTGGAATTATTTTTGTTGAAGACCAACAGCCTGGTCTCAATATGCTCAGATATAAGAGGAAGCAAAATAACCTGATCGATGGCTCTGTTTCTGGAGACTAATTGCATTCATGGCCTTATATGGCCTTTTTTGGTAAATTGAATTTAAGTGGTATGAGTTGACGGGGTATGTTATGAGAAATACCTTTTTTTTTTTGGCCCAAAGTTTCTCTGATGATTTAGAAGGCTGAAAGACATACAGTTTGAGAAAATATTCATTCAAATATATTTCCAGTTGTTATAAATATATTTAAAGAAATGCAAATGCAAATGAGTTCATTTCCAAAATAATAAAAACTTTGTCTAAACTTTATTACCACAGTTAATGTTTAAAATTATGTACTTTGTGAAAACCACAAGGAAAAGGATACATTGAGAAGATAGTTTTCTTGCTATTCTCCAACAACAGTCTCTAGTGTTGTGATAAAGCAGCCAGGGGCAAAGAAAATCATTTTTGTTATAGTACTGGTTTTATGTTTGTTGCTGAAAATTCTTTGCTAATCAAAAAGAACAAGTGGGATTCCTACCAAGTAAAAAATCTAACTGCAGTTGAAGTCTTTAAGTATAGAAAACTTCAAAATCTTTCCATGCAGCATATTCCATTTTTGTGGGTAGCTATCATTAGAGGGCTCTTGGATTAAATTTGTAGTCAGTATGGTCTACATTATATTATGAATTCCCTTGTGTTTTATACTGTGCTTCTATTAATAGCAGTTGAACTCTTAGAGTAGTCCAAAAGATCTAGTGGGACAAACTTCAATTCAGAGGTGACCAGTTCATGCAACACAAAAGGCTTCAAAAATTTCATGATGAAAAGGAACTAAAAGATAAAAATATAAACTGCATTTCTCAACATAAACTACATCAAGTTATAACACTTTTGTAAGCAGTGCTACCATTTATTTAGTCCATCTAAAGATTTGAAGGCCCTAGGATTTAACCATGCCAATGCAATCTTTTTGTACATTATTAACTGAGGAAAAATTAGTGCCCTTTGAAGATGGTTGAAGATTAGGAACAAAAAGAAATCAGGAGCAATATCTGGAGTGTAAGGTGGATGCCTAATAATATTCCAGGGAAGTTCTTGCAAAATTGCCCTTATTTCATGGGAGGAAAGAGCAGGAATATTGTCATGGTGGAGAAGGACTCTGATAAAGTTTTCCTGGGTGTTTTTATGCTAAAGTTTGGGATAACTGTCCTAAAAACTCTATTAATCAGCATTTATTATTGTTCTTTGGCCCCCTAGAAAATACCTTGAGCTTCCTAAAAACTGTTGCCATGAACTTTTCTCTGTACTGGATTGCTTTTCCTTTAATTGCTGAATTTTTAATTTTTAATTTATATCTTTTTTTTTTATCTTTCCATATTTAGCAGAGGTGGTATCTTGGTTTTGCCCAGGCTGGAAAGGAGCTCCTGACTTCCAGGGACTAGCCTAACCTGGTCACTCTAAAGTCCTAGAGTTGTGGGTGTGGCCATAGCACCCTGCCAAACAACATCATTTGTCCTGTTGCTCTTGTTCTCTTATTTCACCTCTTTTTTTTTTCTTTTCTTTTCTCTTTTCTTTTCTTTTCGTTTTTTTTTTTTTTTTTTTTTTTTTTTTGTTTTTTTGTGTTATTTGTTATTTATTATATCTGGTTAAATTTATTTTCATTTTGGCCTTTTTTAAGTTTTCAACCCTGTTTTTTTTTCTTTTTTTTGCGCTTTTTTTTTATTTTGTTTTTTTTTTTTTTTTTTTTTTTTTGTTCTTTCTTTCTGTTCTTCTGTATCTCTTCTCTCTCTTTAACTTTCTTTTCCTTTTGGCCTTATACCAAAAGGTCACTTCAACACTTAAGGTCTAATACAAGGTAATTTAAAGCAAAGGAGGTAGTGACAAGGAAAAATTAGGGGAAATAAGTGTACAAGAAGAAGATTCACATAAGGAGGAACCAACAGAAAAATTCTGACAACATAAAATACCAAAATAGAGCAACCTCTCCCAGGGACCATGAGGTAGTCACCACAGAGTATCCCACCAGAATTAATGGAAATGACAGAAAAGGAACTTAAAATATGGATGGTGAAGAATTGATGAGAAAGTGAAAAAACAGAACCAAAAAAAATGTGTGAAAGATATAAAGAACATAGAAAGGATATGGTGGAGCTTAAGGAATTGAAGGAGACAATCAGGGAACTTAAAGATGCAGTAGAAAGTTCCAATAACAGAATAGAACATGGAGAAGAAATAATCTCAGATCTATATCATAAAATTCTTGAGCTAAACCAGGTATCTAAAGAGAAGGAGAGAAAGCAGAACATTCGATCAGAGAATTATGAGATTTCATGGAGCACTTAAACATATGAATTATAGGGATACCTGAGAGTGGAGAGAATGGTCCCAAAGGAATGGAAGCCTTACTGAAGATTATCATAAATGAAAAATTCTCAAGTTTTACTAAACATTGTGAAACACTCTGTTTAGAGAGTTATTGAACCACAGGTTGTCTCAACAACAAACATAGTGCCTCCAAGACACACTGTAATGAAAAGGTCCAAAGTCAAGATAAAAGAGAAAATTCTTCAAGCAGCCAGAAGTAAATGCCAACTGACTTACAGGGATATATCCATCAGGGTGACAGCACAGACTATACAGTGGAAACTTCCCAAGTCATAAGAAAATGATCATCTAACTTTAACTTTCTCAAACAGAATAATTTTTAGCCCATAATTCTGGATCTAAATGTAGATCTGCTGTTTAATCCTGCAATTCCTCTACTAGGTGTATACCCAAAGGACCAAAAATCATTTGGCAATAAATATATTTGCACCTGGATTGTTCATTGCAGCTCAATTCATAATTGCCAAGTCAAGGAAGAAGCCCAAGAGCCCATCGACTCAGGAATGGATTAATAAATTGTGATATATGTATGCCATGGAATATTACGCAGCAGTAAAAACATGGAGACTTTACCTCCTTTATGTTTACATGGATGGAGCTGGAAAATATTCTTCTTAGCAAAGTATCTCAGGAATTGGGAAAAAAGTATCCAATGTACTCAGTACTACTGTGAAACCAATTTATAATAACTCACACTTACATATGAAAAATGAAACACAATTTTAGCCTAAGATGAAGGAAGGAAGGGGAAGGAGAGAGATAGGGAGGGAGTGGGAGGGATAGTAGGGGCCAGTAGGAGGACCACAACTATAGAGCACATTGCACGTACAAGTTGGATCTATCATGTGTGGAGCACAAATGTCCTAACGTTATAATTGGGTAAATGAGGTGAAAGCTATATTGATTAGTATCATATAAGCACTCCAATTTGTACAAATAATCAACACACTGAAATTGGCATACATGTATTTATGATCTATGTACAAAAGACTTAATAAAAAAATAAATAAAATAAAAAATATTTCAGGGAAACACATATTCCAAAACTCTTGAGTTTCCTAGTTGAAAACAGACCCAATACAAACCATCAACACAGCAAAGCTAATAAGTAAAGGATGCTTTTAATCTTTCAACATGATGAGGTACTAACCGACTTTACATTCTGATTCTCATCTTGGTCACTGAATGAATTACAACAGGGGAGTACCGAAGGAGGGCGTGAAATTGTCTGCAAACTTTTGCCTTAAGGTTTGGTGCAAACGATCGTCTGAAGTCTGGAGCAAAAACAGCTTCAATCTATGTAAATATCAGGAAATCAAATTCCATATGTTGCATGCCAGATGCTTTTAGCTGCCCCAGCTGTGCATGAACGGTGAGCAGACAGTTTGGGTTTCTCAAGCAAGAGAAGTGTCATTCTTTGCAAAATAGAAGGCTAGGAATACCAGTGGGAGGTTAAGGTGTAACGTGCATGAGTGACTTGATTCCAGCAATCTGACAAGTTAAATCACGGGACAGCTGGGAATTCCATGTGAGGTTTAAAGTTGGAAGAACTTATTAAGGGTATCATAGTCTTTGGAACCAGGGATTGCCTTTGAAACATGTTTATTTTAGAAATTATATTAAAATTATATTAAATGCACTGGATGATGAGGACAAAGATGGGAGATTTCCATTGTAATTAAATATGGATGGTCCTTTTAAAAAAAAAAAAAGAAAAGAAAGAAAAAAAGAAACATTATCAAATGTAAAAAAGAGAAAGATAATAAAATGTGCTTCTTGTGAATAAATTTGATTTATATGGGGTAGCTTTTAAACTTTCAACAGGTGTCCCAAATCTCTCTAATGCCTGTCTATTTGATTTTAATGTTTCTCAAATCTGAAGATAGCATAAAACCTGCAAGCAATAAATGAAATGGATGGCAACACAAGAGCATTTAGGGATTAGACCTAAGAAGTGGCAGATAAAAGTTAAAGGTCTTACCATCTGTAATTGGGGGAGAATGGGGACCTTGGGAATATACAAAGGGACCGATTTTTCATTAGCAGCAGAATCAAAAGACACAATTCTACCTTGAGCACTTCCACTGGATATTTAAACAAATTGTTTCCCTGGAGCGTGAAACAGAGCTAAGGCATTGACATATACATTCCTGCATTTGAATTGGAGTTTGGTAGCTGCTTCACTCGTGACACTTGACAAATAACTTCATCTCTCAGTTCCTCAGTTTCTTGGTCTATTAAATGGGTGCCGCATCTTTCATCAGTTGTGTGGAAAATTCCATTAGCAAATGCATTTAAAAAGAGTAAGAGGGTGCGGTGAAGGCTATGTTAACTAGTTTGATGAAAATATTTCAAATTGTATATAAAACAAGTGCATGATGCCCTGTGATGTCATTAATGTACACAGCTATGATTTAATAAAAAAAAAAAAAAATTTAAACCAAAAAAAAAAATGTATCCCAATGTTTGGTCCTTCTTTAATCAATAGCACCTGTTTTTTCTAGGACTGAGACAACATTCAATGTGAATTTGACAGAAGACAAAGCTAATCTGAAATGGACAAACAAGGATTTTTTCTCTTTTTTGAATTTGCTTTTGGATTTTATTTAATTTTTTATTTGAAAATATTGAGGGAGTATACATGTTTTTGTCATATAGATACCTTGGATAATGCTTAAGTCAGTATTTTGGTGTGCCAGAATGTTCTCACTATACCTTATAGATAATTTTCAGTCCCACCACCACTCTTCCACCTTCCAATGTCCTTTATATTGTTTTGAGCCCATCAGCAACATTTGACGGTACTGATCTCTTTTTTCTGTTTGAAACCCTTCCTTCATTATCTACCAGGACACTTCATTCACCTGGTTTTCTACTTTCCCTTCTGGTTACTCTTTAGTCTGCTTTGAAGATTCTTCCCAAACTCCTCTATTTCTAAACATTGAGTAGCTAGGACTCAATTCAGGGATATTTTCTCATCTATACTCACTCACCAGTTAAATTCATCCAATTTCAGACCTTTAAAATGTCGTCTCCACAATGACTCCTATATTTTATCTATAGCAGGGTGATATCACACCTGAACACCAGACTTTCAAAACTGTCTGCCAACATAGTTATGAAAGTCATCACAGAAATCTCCCATTCATATTTAAAAATTAACTTTCCAAAACTGAATTTATAACATTGCCCTATTACCCTTACACTATAATGTACTTTATCCATAATTTTCCACAGTGTAGCTTACGAAAACCCCATTCTTTTCTTTCCTAAGGCCAAAACCTTGTAAACTTGTGATCTCTTGTCTGGCTCTCTAACATAATTCTCAAATGACATCATCTCTCACCACCACTTCCTTACCTGTCTCCTTGGTCCAAACTTCTATATGCTCTTAACTGAATCACTGATGCTCTATTTAACCTGCCTCTATACTTGTTCCCTTCGATGTCTTCTCAAACTGGCAGCTGAAGAAGTCTTTAAAAATATTTTTATTGATAAATAAAAATTGTTTATACTTACCATATAAAGCATTACGTGAAATATTTATGTATTTTTGAATGGCTAAATTGAGGTAGTTAACATGAATTGCCTCGTATACTTATTTTTTGTGTTGAGAACACTCAAAAGCTACTCTCCTTGAGTTTTCAAGAACAAAATGCATTATTAACTACAGTTACCGTGTTGTACAATAGACCACTTAAATTTATTCTTTCTTTGTAACCTAAATTTTGTGTCCTCTGTCTCTCTGTCTGACATTTCCCCAATCCTCCCACCCCAAAATTCTATAAGCACCATTCTCCTCACTCTGCTTCTGTCAATCCAACCTTTTTAAACTCCCCATGTAAGTGAGGTTGTGCAGCATTTCTCTTTCACATCTTCCTTATTTCACTTAATGCCATTCCTCATCTATGTTCATCCACACAAATGACAGGATTTCTATTTATTTTTAAGGCTGAACACTTTCATTATGTATCTCTACACCATATTTCTAATATATTCAGCCATTGATGGGAGCTGAGGTTGATTCCATATCTTGACTATTGTGAACACTGCTGCAATAAATACGAGACTGTAGCTTTTTTAAACATGTTAAATCATGGCACTTGCTACTCAGACCCTTCAAAGGGGAATCTTCTCACCTCAGAGAGTGAAGTAAATGTGCAAACCATTGCCTATGTGGCTACAGGACTACAGAGTTTGCTTTCCCTCATTGCCTTTTTCACCTTCTATCCTAGTACTATCTGCTTCTCTCTCCATTTCAGCCAACTTTGCCTCATTCTCTCACCTTGGAGTCTTTTTCTTTGTTGTTTCAGCAATGTTTAATGGTTTTCCTCCAAATGGCTTTATGGCTTGATTTCTGAGATTAACACAATGATATCATCTTAATTTTATTTATTTGCAGATGTTTATTTGTTTTATTTGCAGATGACATGACATGATCTTGTATGTAAAAAAACCCTAAGGTCTTCTCACCAAATTACTTTAGAACTAATAAGCAACTTTTCAGTTAAGTTGCCGCATGGAAATATCAACACAGAAAAATCAGTTCTATTTCTATACACTAACAATGGCCTATCTGAAAAGGAAATTTAAAAAAGACAATTCCATGTACAATAGCATTAAAAAAAAAAATACTTAGAAGTCAATTTAATCGAGGTGAAAATACATTTTAAAAGGCACAAATAAATGTAAGGAAATCTTTTTTTCTAAGTTGGAAAAATTAATGTTTTTAAAATGTCCATACTTCTCAAAGCAATCTACAGATTCAAGAAACTCTTTATCAAAATTCCAATAGCATGTTTTGCAGAAATAGAAAAAATAATTCTAAACTGTATTGGAATCACAAAGACTCCAAAGAGCAAAGAAATTTTGAGCAAGAAAAAAAAAAAAAAAACTAGAGTATTATGTGCCCAGATTTCAAAACATATCACAAAGTTAAAGTAATCAAAACAGTATGGCACTCACATAAAAACAGATATATAGACTAATGGAGCAGAATAAAAAGCCTAAAATTTGACCTACAAATATAAGGTCAACAAAACTTCTACAACCTTACTAAGAATATGCAATGGGAAAAAGAGAGTCTGTTTTAGAAAAGATGTTGGGAAATTGTATATCCACATGCAAAAGAATGAATTCGGACCATATGCAAAAACCAACTCAAAGTTGATTTAAAACTTAAAACTAAAACATAAAACAATAATACTCAACAAAACAAACAGAAAAAAAAAAAACCAAAACTTCTGGACATTGAATTGAGCAATGATTTCTTAACTATGACACTAACAACACAAATAACAAAAGCAAAATATCTATGGTGCATCTTAGAATGGGTACAGACGAAACTTATTAAATGCAGAATGCAAATGCCTACAAACAGTTACTAAGAAAATGCCATGAAGGCTACGCTGAACAGTTTGATGAGAATACTTCAGATTGTATATGAAAGCAGCACATTGTACCCCTAGATTATACTAATGTACACAGCTATGATTTAACAATAAAAATAAATTTAAATAAATAAATAAATAAATAAATACCAAAAGCAAAAATAGACAAATTGTATGAAATCAAACTAAAAGCTTCTGCAAAGGAGGCAACTAACAAAATAAAAATGCAATCTGTGAAATGAGGGAAAATATTTTCAGGACATATATCTGGTGAATGATTAACACTCAGAATATGTAAGAACCTCTTATAATTCAATAGTGAAAAAACACATAAATCAATTTTTTAAAAACGGGCAAAGCACATGAATAGACATTTCTCCAAAGAAAACATACAAGTAGCCAAAGGGTATATGAAAAGTTGTTTAACATCACTAATCTTCAGGGAAATGCAAGTCCAAACCACAATGAGATAACACCTCACATCTGTTGGGATGACCATTTTCAAAAGAACAAAGGACAACCACCTGCTAGAATGAGTACTATCAAAAAGGTAGGTGATAAGTGCTGGCAAGGATATAGACTGAAGGGAACTCTTGTACACCACTGATGGGACTGCAAATTGGTGCAGCACTGTGGAAAACAACATGGCAGTTTCTCCAAATAATTAAAAATAGAATTATCATTTGTTTCAGCAATACCATATCTGGGTAAATATCTGAAGGAATTGAAATTTGGGTACTGCTACACCCCTATATTTATTGCAGCATTAGTCACAATAGCCAACATATGAAAACACCTTAAATCCTCATTAATGGTGAATAGGTAAAGAAAATGTGATATAGGCTCTGCACCTGTAGCACAGTGGTTATGGCACCAGCCACATACACGGAGGGTGGTGGGTTCGAACCTGGCCTGGGCCAACTAAACAACTGCAACAACAACAACAAAAAATAGCCAGGCATTGTGGCAGACACCTGCAGTCCCAGCTACTTGTGAGGCTGAGGCAAGAGAATAGCTTAAGCCCAAGAGCTGGAGGTTGCTGTGAGGTTGTGTGGAGGTAGTTAGGTTGCTCCATAGCACTCTACCAAGGGTGACATAGTGAGAAAAAGAAAATGTGATGTATGAATACAATGGGTTATTATTCAACCTTAAAAAAGAAGGAAATTCTACCATTTTTTATAACATGGTAGGACCTTGGGGTCATTATCCTTCAGGAAAATAATCCAGACTCAGAAAGAGAAATACCACATAACCTTCTTATATGTCAAATCTAAAAAAGTCAACTTGGGGAAATAAAAGAAAAAAAAAACCAGAATGTTGGTTGCAAGGGGCTGAGAAGATGGTGAAAGGGAGAGATACCCCTCAAAGGGTACAAAGTTTCAATTATGAAAAACAAGTAAATTCTGGAGATGGACAACCTAGGGCATATGATTAACAGTGCTGTATTCATTGCATACTTAAAACATTGTTAAGGGGCTAGATCTTATGTAACATGCTCTAACTACAAATGGAAAAAAAAACAGGAGGTAAGTTTTGGAGGCGATGGATCCATTTATGGCATTAATGATGATGACTTCTGGGGTGAATACTTATTTGCTAACATATCAAATAGTATATATTAAGTACCTATAGATTTTTGTATGTCAATCATACCTCACTAAATCTGTTCAGAGAAACACTACATATTGTTTACATGTTAAAATAAAAAATCATAAGTCTGGCATAGCTTTATTTTAGATGAGACACTTGTGTTCCAGAGGTTACAAGTAATCTGTTCCATGTCACACAGCTAGCAATGACAACAAAGGGAACTAATAGAAATAGTTCTTCCCAATAAACTACATTTAATCCTGGCTTGATGTTAGGATTTGTGTAAAATATTGTGGGAAATAATTCCATTTACTTATTCTCCCATAGTTGAGATTTAAGTAAAAGAAGACTCACTTTATATTATCTCCAAGGGTACGTTTCTTTTGATGCCTGTGCTTTGTTAACCTATGAAAAATGTTTTAAGATTTTGAAGCATTCTTTTGCTGCAGTGCTTCCTAAGAAGCAGAAATCATGGATCTGAAAGGCATGCCATGCTTTGTTTACTTTATATATGGAAGTGAGCAGACAGAGCATTTGAAAAACATTCTGCCTTATTGCCATTCACTGAAATGCATAAACAAGGTTCCATGCCATTCCTTTTACCTGTCCTTGTAGATTTGATTGTGCACAGAATGTGAGCTAATGAGCTCAAAGTGGTGAAGATCCATCAGCTGAACCTTAGAGACTCCTGCCTCAGAGACCAGAGGCTCATTTTCTTCTATGGAGGAGGGGTGAGCCAGGGTCTGGTTTGCTTCTTGGGATGGTGTGAGGTGCACATGCAGGTGCAAACCGGGGTTAGATGAACCCCATCAAGGACAGAGAAAACATCCCAGTCTTCATGGCATTCTTAGGCACAAAGAATATTCCTCTGATGTTTGCAATGGAAAGAAAACCTTCTCTTTGGCTCCCAAGGGAAATGAAATGTGTTCAAAATCAGAATAGTTACATGCTGGGTGCTACATCCAAGGTCTATACTCCACACTACAACCTACACTGTCTACCCGGAGAGACTGAGTGACTATCTCTGGCCACTCCCTCTTTCCTTTTACTTTTTATTCCCAACACAAATGGAAAATTCTCTCTCTCCAAGAAGAGAAGCCTCCATGGGCTTCTGATGTCATTATTGACAGAGTGGGTATGAGAGTGATGTGGATGGTGACGCGTTTGCTTACAAAAAGCTGGGAGGTCAAGGGATGTGTGTGTGAATTACTCAGCACAAGGTGAAAATTTTGGTGGAAAAATCCAACCACCGGGTGACTCTGAAATGTATTTAAATATAGTATCTATGACCCATGTTTCCAGGGAATTTAAAGCAGTGGTTTCCATTGACCGCACACTTCAAATTCCAAAAAATCACATACTTAAGTGTTCGTTTATAGACTTGACACCAGAAGAGGAAAAGAGAGGAGGGACCAAAACAGTTCAGAATAATTTGTAAATAGCCTAGGCATGCAGGGTGTGTATGTGTGCACACTGAAACTTGTTGGCCTCAAGGGGAGTACAAAATACTTAGGGCTTGCCAAGGTATATGGTTTCTTTTACATTACTCTATCATACTGGGAAATCTCTCTGCCTCCCTTAGCATGCAAGACACACAGGGCTTAAAACAAGCTGCCAACAAAAACTACTGTTTCCGTTCTCACCTCTGTGAGGCCCAGCTCAACACCATTTGTCAAAGTAGCTTCCCACCCTCATTGCTCACCAAACGTCCTTTGTCTTTGTAACATGCTTGGATCATAGTTTTATAGGCCAACATTTTCTAATGGGGATTTTCTATCAATGCCAAAGGGCAGAAGAGCAACACAACAGGACAGGTTTCCTATGTAATTCTGGAGTTTCAGTCCACACTTGTCATAAAGCCTTGGGATTCTTCAGCTGGTTTGTACAACCTTGGAGTTGTAGGTAAACACCTCCTGACTCTACGCCAATTTTATATTTACCTTTTTGTAAGCAGGTGATCTGTGTGACACCCATTCCCCATTTTCTCTTCTCCCCCTTCACTGATGAGCATCCTACTATTTGCCTCTTGTGTTTATCCCTGGTATGCCATATGGAATTTATGAGATTTTTGTTTGTTTGTTTTCTGGATTCAACTTTTTACATCCCCTATTTTTTCTATCCAATTTCTGGCTGTGTTTTACTGTTTAGAAACACTGCGCTGGGGAAGGAGTAGAGTTGATCTCTCTGGGTGATGGGGGAAGGGTCAGACGATACTGCTGAATTCCAAATCTCCATCCTCCATCTTTTACCTTTTCTGGTCTACATTTTTCAGAGAGTAGATCCTTGATGTCTTTAATCTTGCTTCTATTAGCAAGTAAGTTAATAGTTAAAGTTTTATTGATTGATCGGGTCACCCATTCATGGATCCCAGTTATGAATGTAATGATTATTTTCTCTTCCCCATGACCTTTCTGCCCTGAACAATTTTATTTCCCAAACCTACTACATTTAAAAAGTGAAAATTGTTTTCCCCTGGAGATAACCCACATGACTATAGTGAATCAATGTGATTCTATTCTAGAGTACTCAAATGTGGCATTTGATGACCTGATTTAGGAATGAATGTCTCATCCCATAAGGCTTTTTGGAACAATAAAAGTAGTTAGTCACTCTGATATAACATCCAGAAACAACCTCTTGCAATAGTCACGTATTCAGTTTTATCTCAGTAAGTTTTAAATATCTCAATCCAGATTAAGTTCAATGAGCACTTGCATCACCTTCAAGTCTAAATGTTTTGCCCTCTTTTATTCTTTCAGGAGTTCAGAACTCCATATTCAACTTCTTACTAAACAGCTCTAACTTGTATTTCCACAGTAAAATCTAACTTAGCATGTCTGAAACTGGGGTTATGGTGCTTCCCCTTTCATCCCCAACCCAATGGAAGGGTATGACCTTCCACGTGCCATTTAAGGAAGTTACTCTTGATGCACCATTGGCGCTTACCTCTTGCTCACCATGATTACTAAAAACCAAGAGAGGACACCTCTTCAACATCTGATACTGCTGATTCATCCTGCCTCAGATAGCCTTTTTTAAAATTATTTTCACCACTCATCTTAATTGCAATGACTTCCCAAGTTATCTCTGTATTTACAAGTGTGCCTCTTCTATTCTACATAGTAACCAGAGAGAGATTTCTTCAACAGTAATTTGACTCTGCTATTCTACTACCAAAAGCCCTTCACTAAGAAGGTGGCACCTGTGGCCCAACGGAGTAGGGCGCTGGCCCCATATGCCAGAGGTGGCAGGTTCAGACCCAGCCCTGGCCAAAAAAAAAAAGCTGCAAAAAACCCTTCACTGAGATATTTTCTCTTGTCCTCAAGTGAATTCCAAATGATTCTTCTTATTAGATACAGGCTCATCTACCTGTTTGATCTCCCAGCCTGTCATAAATGCCCTCCACTACAAACACACTAAAACTCTTTTTATTCTTTAACCCACATCTTCCCTTTCATGCAAAGGTATCTGCCCCTTTATATACACGGCTTCTTTTCCCTTGGAGCACTCTCCAGGTGCACCCACCTCATCACCTTATTAATACCTACCTGCTTAGTGTATTTATTAAATGAGCATTGAATCTCTTCTCCATATTGAACACTGCAGTAAGCCCTTGAGACAAAGGATCAGAAACTTTTGCTTCAAGGATCAGAGTGTGAAAGAGGAACAGAAGAACATTAAATAACTATAGCTTATATAACTATGAGCTAGAAGAAAGAAAATAGTATAAAAGAAAAATGTATGGTGAACTGCGAAATTTGGCTTTCTAAATAAATAAAACCAAGAGGCACAGAGAAACTGGGTGTCAAGTCTTGTGTGCCAAAGATGGAGAATGCATTCTTGCTAAAGTAACAGTTGGAATGTTGGTTCACTATCGCAGAGTAAATGGTTGTAGCAAGGACTGGTGCAAAGTCACTCTCTCTCTCTCTGACAATCACAAAAATAGAGAATCTTGGGATTAGAATAGAATTTGAAGTTCTATCTTAATTGCCAAGAAATGCTTTAATAAATTTCCCAACTCGTGTCTCTCAATATCTGCTTAAGTATCTCCTATGAGAAAGCTCTCTGTTCAGCTAGGAGGAAACCAACAATTCTGGGTTTAGAACTAAATAACATGTGTTCAATGCCAGCTTTAATTATGTATTGATTATGAGAATGCAGGCACTTCAATTTATCTTTCTAATTACTCTCCAAATATTAGGAATTAACCCTAGATTATAGGGTTACTATTTAAAGGTAAAGAGATAAAAATATGTAAAACATCTCCACACCACGACTGGCACATAGTAGGTGCACGATAAATGGTAGTCCTTTGAACTTTACAGTGCTCTCTCTTCTGCAACATAACCTGTTGAGACTTGACTTTACACTTTCCTATGTGGCTAGTAGCTATAAAGTTTGCCATCTCGCTTATTAAATCTAACCAACACCCCCCTAGAGATGCATAATCAAGTGATTTTGGAGTGTGAAATAAAATACAGCAAATGTTATTGCTATGATTATTCAGCTGCCAGGATGTTTTACAGTGGTTCTCAGACGATGAGTTACATAGGAAGCTCTGGGGTAAATAAAAGGAATTTTTGCAAACTTGTAAATGATTCATTTAACCTTAGTCTTTAGGGAGAGGAAAGAAAACCTTCATTTCTCTCACTCTTGAAAGAAGGAATGTTAAAATATTCTCCCGCATTTTACACTTAGAAACTTGGGACATGTTTTGGTTTCATATTTTACTTATTTCTATTATATATTTCTTCTTAGACTCTGGCAACATTCAGAGCCATGTGAGAAAATGAAAATATCAAAGTATTTGTATTGCTATAAAGACAATATCTGGATGAAGGACATACTTATAACTTTGACTTAACCAGTACCAAAAAAAGTATGTAAACAAATCACAGTACCCCCTAATATTCTGAAATTAAATCTTTACTCTACTAGGATGTGAGTTTTGTAAAGGCAGGAACTACACCTATACTCTTCAGTATACTTGCCAGTTATCTGAACAGTGCTTTGCCCAGAGTAGAGAACTAATTTAAATAATAAAATAATTTTTATGAAATAGGCTGATATTCCTAAACCAAGTAAGAACTTCAACAAAGCAGCTTTATTCTAAGCATGTTTTGTATGGAGATTGAAATAGGAAATTTTCAGACACACATACATGAGGCTTATATCATAGTACCCTGAAAAAAAATTAGTGTCCAAAATAAGAGCTCACAATTAAGCTATAAAATGATTATAAATGATGTGGATAGATTTACTGACATACTGAAATGAAAGAATGTTAAAAATAAATTTTTGAGTGAGGAGAGTTATTTATATAATGACATATTGCTTTTTGTCTTCTGATGAAGGGATTTAGATAGTTTTAGTTCTTTTACTTCGATTATTCCATATTTATAAAGATTATGGTTTTAAATAAAATCTTTTTTTATGTAATATTGATTAGAGAAGCTTTTTCCTTGAGGAGAAGAAAGCCCCATTTTTCAGCTTGTCGTACATGTTTTTGCAATTCACACTGCCCCATACTAATTTCCCCCAAAACATTTTATCAACATATACATTGCTAGGGTATTATGCTTGGCCCAGATCATCTTAATAGCTTCTGGATGTTCAGTTATTCATAATCATTTTATTGGGTGTGTATAACACTGTTGTCTTTGGAAAATTCAGTTTAAGCACATATTAAGGAATGACCTTGGATTGTCCTGTCTTAATAACAAAGTTCTCTAATTCTTTCTTTTTCCCTATCCTAAACTATCCCTATTCTTTATAACAATATTAACATAAAATCCACATTGTTCTTAGGGGAAAAAAATTGAGGGTAAGGGAATGAATGATTAACTATTCTTTAGCAGAAAAAGAAATAATGTATTATAAAAATAGCTTAAATTTATATATATTTTTCTACAATCTTTTCTCTCTGAAAGTGTTTTTTAATTTTTTATTATTATATTTTATTAAATCATAACTTCATACATTGATACATTTATGGGGTTACTGCTTTGATATACAGTATGTGTTTTTATGGGTTGATATCGAAGGGTACTGCTTTGATATACAATGTGAAATGCTTGCATTGAACTAAGTAACACATCCATCACAATTATATCATTTCTTAATAGTTTTGAAATGTACCATTGCATCATGCACATTAGGTGAGGTCCCCCTAAATGCCCTCCCTCCTCCCATACCCCCCCTCCCTTCTCTCTCCCCTTCCCTTCTACTTCTGGACTATAGTGATGTTTTGCCATTCCTATGAGTGTGTAGGTGATTATATATTGATTTCATAGTAGTAGTGAGTACATTGGATACTTTTTTTTTTTCCATTTTTGAGATACTTTCCTAAGAAGAATATGTTCCAGTTCCATCCAGGTAAACATAAAAGATGTGAAGTCTCACTCTTTTTATGGCTGCATAGTATTCCATGGTGTATATATATCACAATTTGTTAATCCATTCATGAGATTATACCCAGATGATCAAAAATTATTTTACAACAAAGACATTTGCACCAGACTGTTTATTGCAGCCCAATTCATAATAGACAAGACAAGGAAACAGCCCAAGTGCCCATTGACCCATGAATGGATTAAATTTATATTTTGATCATCCAAAAATATCAAAAATAAATAAATAAATTTAAGCCAAAAACATATCAATGAAAAAAAAAATTGCAATCTTTGTTATGATGATATTAATTAAAAATTAACAAATCCTGAATGCTGGTATTTATGGTACATAGAGGGACAAATATATCATCACCCTAATTTTTTATATACTCTTAGAATACTCTGCTGAAGACAGAGCTATAGACAGGTAAATATGACACAAAATTGAGTGTGGCAAGTCCAACACCATAAACTTGCACAGAAGGAGTCAGAGGAAGGAAGTATACTGTCAACTAGGAGCAATTACAAAAGGTTTAAAATAAAATGGCACTCAGAGTAAGTCTTGAAAGATAAGCTCACTTTAAAAATATAAAACAGTGAGGAATATACATTTAGAACTATACAGCTTATGAAGAAAACATGATCAAAAATATAAAAGCAGAAATGTTCTGACTTGTCTGACATCTAGAAGACTCAGAAAAAAGTGGGAATTTGTTTGCAATGGGTATAAAGTTGGAGCTATGCTAGATGAATTAATTCTAAATATCTGGTGTACAGCACTAGGCCTGTAGTTAACAGCACTGTGTTGTGCATTTCACAATTCGTTAAGAGAGTAAATACAATGTCGTGTTTTTACTGCCAAAACAACAAGAAAGAAATAAAGAGACACAAGGACACTTTAAGTGGTGTTGGCGATATCTGTTACCTTGATTGTAGTGATGATATCATGGGTATTTGCATAGGTCCAAATGCATCAAAGTATCCTTATTACATAGGTTTAGTTCTTTGTACATAGATTATACCTTAATAAAACTGTTTGAAAATTAGTAGTACTTGAGTGCTTCTAGTACGCCGTGTAGGGGACAGAGAGATACAGTGGGAAATGCAGCTATAAGTTCAGATAGGACGGTCGAGACCCTTCATCCTAGGTGAAATTTGGACTTAATTGTATAGAAAATAATGCATTTTGCAAGGAGTACGTTCCAGAGGTGTTAGATGAAGGAGAGATCAGAGGCAGGAAACCATCTAGGAGGCAATTATGACAGTGCCGTCCAGGATGATGGCAGTCTGGACTGCAGTACATTCAAGGCAGGTGCTGGAGGTGGTGGGGATGCAAACTCCAGGGGATTCAGGGAAAGGTAAACAGGGTTGGCAATAGCACATTCCCTAGAGTTGTGGGTTGAATCTTGTCCCCCAGAGAAGATACACTGAGATTCTAACCCCTAGTAAATCAAAACACAACCTTATAATAAGAATCTTTGCAGATATGATCAAGTTAAAATTAGGTGATTAGGGTAATCTAAGCCCAGGGACTAATGCCAGTGGAAGAGACAGAAAAGGAGAAGACACAGACACACAAGGGGAAAGGCCCTATGAAGACGGAAGCAGAGATTAGAGCGACACACCCAGAAGCCAAGGAATGCCAAGGATTGCCAGCCCCACCAGCACCCGGGAGAGGGGCGTGGGACCTATTGCCCTCACAGCCTCCAGAAGAAACCAACTGCACTCACACTTGGATTTCAGACTTTCTGGACTCCAGTACTAGGAGAGGATAAATTTCTGTTGTGTCTAAGCCATCCTGTTTGTAGTAGAGCAGCCCTACCAAATTAAAATAAACCAATACACCTTAGTACAGATTTTATAACTTTACACTTCATCCCTCATGTTCTTTAATTTCCTACTCAGAGCCAGGACCTTCATACTTTATACCCTGAGACACCCCAAAGGGACACAGAATATTTTATGTATGTCTTGAGGTCATACATAATACATACATAGTAGCTTTTAATACTGGCGAGCAAAGCCCCACTGATGCACCACACAGCACAGATCTGATTCAAGCCTCTGTGTGGTTTCTTCCTCTACATGAGGATGCAGAGCGTAGTAGGGCGACTTGATTGTGGCTTATAGTGGGCACTTGCCTGTGCTGCTCACATCCCCTTTTCAGAAATAAAGAACTTGTTACCCAGCTGCAGAAGATGCCACTGGCTGACAGCCTATGTGGTTAGCTTTCTGCAGGGACTGCCCTTAGGTGGAGAGGGTTGCCCTTCTACCATCTATCAAGACAATGCCCTTTCCCAAAGTGCCTGGCCTCCAGTGACCTGTCTATGTAGGATAAGTGCCCAGCCTCCAGACACAGCTCAGGACAACTCTGCAGGGCCACCCAGAGTGTTCTGCGGGGTCAGCTGAGGCCCTGTCACCACTGCACAATTGCCCAGCATCTCTCTGCCCAGAGACACTGCTTCTTTCCCTGCCCTACTGGTATTGACCCCAAGAAACTCTGCTATAAATTTCCAACACGGCCCTCTTCATCTTAGAATCTGCTTCATAGAGAATGCATATGCAATTAAGCATGGATCAGACATAAAACTCAATGGATCAGAATGCAATTGGGAAACATGTTCTGAAGCTGTGGTCACTCCTGAGGTATTTTGCACCAGCCATATGGAATCAGAGGATTCCCTCAGATTAATCTCCACAATCACACTTTTGGTCAGTAAGTGATAACTGTGTGGACTTTATACATGGTTGCTTATATGCAGGTCCTGGGACTCTTGGCATAAAATTAAGAAGGGATCCTTGCCCTGCAGTGGAATTCTGCTGAGTTCTTTACTACCCTTTTCCCGAGAACTGCCCACCCAGCCCTCAACAAGGAAGTGTCCATGGAAAGTCCCTAATCTCCAGCCATAGCTGATGGCTGCACTGCTGGACATCATGTCTCCTTTGGGCCAAGCAGCTTTGCTTTCATAGATATTTAGAATTTTGAATAAAATTGTAAAAATATTGGAAAGTTTGATTTGTATTCTAAGCATACTACTATTTTGCCTTGATCATTTTATTTACTTAGAATCACAAAATGTAACTTTTTGCAATTATAATTTTTCAGCTTCTTATTGATTTTTTTCACCCTGGACTGAATTAAATGTCTTTTCTGTGTTAATGTATAAAGATGCAGAGAACTAATCCAGAATATTCATGAAATAAACTTAAAAAGGTCGTAACTGGTATAATCTTAGAAATCATCTAGTTGAGGATACTTCCTGTCTTAGTTTTCTTTAGAAGTGATGTTTCTCTTCTTCATGCCCCACAGGAGGCCCACCTCCTCCACTGCACACACAGACGTGCACACACGCACACCAGCACGTTTGACACAGACTCCCATCTCTGCAATAAATCCAAGCTGTTCCTAGTGAGTAACAGGTCGGGCCAGGATCCTTCAGGATTCTCTTTTCTCCCATTGGACACCTCCGTAACTCCATAACACCTCCGTAATACTCCCGTATTTGGAATACGGTTTTAAAATCACTAATGTCACAACATTCTTTCATTTCCCCAAACAAGGTAAAAGGTGCCTGGAGGAAGTGATGCTAAAGGTGTCAGTGCTGAAACCTCAGATTAAAACATACTATCCTTGGGGGTAATGCCTGTGGCTTAAAGGATTAGGGCACTGGTCCCATATGCCAGAGATTGTGGGTTCAAATCCAGCCCTGGCCAAAAACTGCAAAAAAAAAAAAACAAAAAACAAAAAAAAAACTACTCTCCTCATTTCTCATATTAAATTTATTTTCCTTTTCTTTATCCCTTATTAGGCTATCACCAGACACAATTAAATAAAGCCTTAATACAACTCAGAGACAAATGTTACAAAAATGCAAAAGATTAATAAAGTAAAAAGGCCTACTTAGCCTTTGATGAAAGTGGCAATATATCTATGTTTCTTACTTTTGCTGAACATTCAATAAATCTGCCAGTGTAAAACTAAACCACCAGAAGAGGCAAAGCAAGCATATTTTCAACTGTCTTGCCCCAAATTGGAAAATCACCAAATGTTTCCTCCCCCCTCCAAAGTCAAAAAAACCCTATATCCTCAAGGGTTGGCATAGCCCAAATTATACCAGAATATATATGTATTGTGTTATGAAAAGCATGGGGAGATAAAGACAACTATGCCGGTGATAATAGGATAATGATGATGGTAGCAGTGGTTTATGAAAGAGTGACTAAAATTAATAATAAAGTGAAAACCAAACTTGTGTTGCCAAAGTGCTACTTGGGCTTTTAATCTATTAGCTTATGTTTTGACCACCAGCATCTGGTCCATGGCATATATAATAAGATTACCTGTGTAACTGGGAAGATTTTTTAAAATTAACCAAGTCCTGCCTCCCTTAAGGATACTGTCATATGTATAAAGGCAACAGGTATGTTTTGAAGCAGATTGAAATGAGTTAGCTTCATCAAAGAACCAGAATCGTACAAATGCAATTTGAGGGCAGAACATTAGGTGTATCTTTTTCCAGGATAAAAAGTATGTTGACTTCATTGTTAGAATAATATGAGACCTTTTCATGAAAAGACTCCCTTTACCAAGGAAAGTTTGCATGGAGATGTATATATAGGGATGTGAGATTTGAGGAATCACCCAAATTCAACTCCTGCTTAACAGCTGAATGATCTTGATCATTTCTCCCATCGCCTCTCTCTCTCCCTCCATTTTTTCCTCCCTCCCTCCCTTCACTTATTCATCTATCTCTTTATTTGAAAATGTGATAATATTTACTGCGCAAGATGGCTTTGAGGAGGTTTAAGCAAAAAAAAAAAAAAAGCCACCTTTTGGTTGTTGAGAGGCTGGGAGTCTCTTACAGACAGGGCAGTCTTCCACCCAGCATGCTGGTACTGTTCCAGTTTGTCTGTTATACTGATTTAATTATTAATAGTTCTTTTTTTTCACTGTCAAAAGTGTCGCAGTTTGGATGATATATTATATTGTCACCCTATTTATAGGGGACTTTGAAGAAGGTATTTATATGTAATGAGGTAGATAATGTAGTTGGGAGGAGAGGAGTGGAGGGAGAATGGTCTCTTTAAGGAAAGCATTCAAAGAAAAAAGGAGACAAAAGGGCAAAGATGAGGAGTGGGGGAAGAGGCACACTGCTCTGGGAATGGGAGAAGGCGCCACGTGGAAGAGTTTGCTTATTTGTTCTGTGAAATAATTTCTCTTTCTGAGGTTCATCAATCCAATCAAGAGAAATGACCAGCCAATAATGACCAACCTTATTCTCTGAGGCTTTGGGAGACAGAATTTTTCCCATGAATGCAAAAAGATCCTCAGACTTTCCCCTAAAGTTACCCAGCTACACTGAGATGACTTAGGCCTCAGACAGAGAACTATACCAGGAGAAGGTTCGTCGGTGCTGGGACTCGGAAAAAGCATTGTCTGCTGGACCTCCAGGGAGCCGTCTCTGAAATTGCACTTGGGAATTCTTGCGGCATCTGACTTTTTCTAGAAAACAAATACAGCAGAGACCAAACATTTGTTTAAAGGGGTCTTCTGACAGATCTCCACCTCAAAAACTCCCAGGATTAAGGCTTAGAAAATAGCTAACATTTTGTGAACTTGTCACATGTAAGATGTAGTTTTAAGAATAGGTGTGTATATATGCAAACTCATGTCCTCTTCCCCGGAGCTCTATAACATTGGGATGCAGATGCTATTACTAAAATTATTTTATAGATTAGGATAATGAAAGAGGTCAGAGGACAGAAAAAAATGTTCCAAAGTTCCCATAGCCAATAAGGTTTTAAATCAATATTCTAATTCTGGCTCAAAACATCAGCCTCTAAACCAACTTGCTGCAATTCCTCTTGATACAGTCTACAGTAAGAAGGACTCCAGGAGTCAGCACTATGCAGACTGAGGAAGAGGAGATTCAGGACAGACATGGCATTTGTTTTCCCATCTCAGAAGAATTGGCATGAGAAAATAGAACTACTCAGGACAAAGGCAAACGGGAAGCTGTAAGGGAAAGGTTGCTGTTCTACTCAGGAAGTTCTAACTCTTGAAGCTGTGGTCCCCACAGTCATTCACAGGGACCCTGAATACTGGAGAATTGCCTCTCAAGGATGCTGAGACAGGTATCTTCATTGAAAGAGTAGACACCTGTAACTAAATCTCAACCCTTACAAAATCCTGTAAAGCTATGATTGCTATAGATTCCTATGAAGTACTCAATAGACAATCATCCAGTCAAATGCAGCATTAAATTGTAACTGCACAAAATAGTTCATTTTGTGATTGTTCCCTATTTTTGTTTCTGTCACCTTGTAACACAATGTACTCCAACATTAAATTCTTGTAGAGAGTAAAATTTGATGATGGCCGGATGCAGTGGTTTATGCCTTTAATCCTAGCACTCTGAGAGGCCAGGGTGGGTGGATCGCCTGAGCTCAGGAGTTTGAGACCAGCCTGAGCAAGAGCAAGACCCTGTCTCTAAAAAGTAGCCGGGCGTCATGGTGGGTGCCTGTAGTCCCAGCTACTCGGAAGGCTGAGGCAAGAGGATCACATGAACCCCCGAGTTTGCGGTTGCGGTAAAGTATGAGGCCATGATACTTTACCCAGGGCAAGAGATGAGACTCTGTCTCAAAAAATACATGCGTACATAAATCTGATCACTACAGAAAAAGAGTTCTATAGGTTTAGTAAAATCTCTTTGGAGAAGAAGCTGACAAATTTCCATGGATTCCTTTGGCAACACAATTTGGAATGGCATGCTCTTTGTAGTTGCGTTCTTCCCTCGCGTTTTACTGGATTTCACCAAACTTTGGAAAGTCTCTCTGTTCTTGGATTGAGTGTCTGCTAAGTGTTGAAACTGGGAGTAGAGATACAAATGTGAGGCGGTTCCTCCCTGAAGAAGTCCACAGTCCCCTGAGGAAGAAGGGCAAGGCGACAGACACCAATAACACACATGCTAAGGGACGTGAAAACAGTCAATAGTACAAGGGCTGTAAAATGTCATCTTAGAGCCCTTAGTACAGCAAGAAAAAAATTGTGTCGTAAAGATGTAGGTGCTGTAAATAGAAATCTAAACCTGGGTCTGGAGGACCACACTGCAAAGAGGCAGTCTGTGACTCAAACTTGGCAATGAGCTTAGGGTCGAGCAGACCATGGTTCCAATCTATCTCTGCTCGTTATTAGTGGGTGACTGGAGATAGTGTTGACTTGGGAGAACTTATTGTTCTTTAAATGAAACTGAGTGTCTTTCTGCCCAACACCTCAAAACAGATGCAAACAGCATCCACACCAAATGAATAACTGCATGGAACCTTTCCAAAATATTTTTTCTCTCTTACTTAATGTAGACGTGGCGTTCACACTACTGCATGACAAAAAAAAAAAAAATTATAATAATAATGCACTGCTGGATTTGATCCCTGTCCTTGGTGAGACATTGATGGTAGGTATGACAATTAAAATCCATAGCCTTTAATTACAAACCTAGAAAATGGGAGTTGTTATCTGACCCACGTTTCTCAGGGTTGTCAATAGGACTTAATGAGATGCTATGGGAAAAATTACTCTGTAAAATGGAAAACATTATCACAGCAGTCAGACAGTGGATCTGATATGGAACTAAATTGCTTCAATTGAAGAAACACAGTCTGTTTAGTCTGAGGGTGTTGTTAATTACTGTGAATGATAATAACATTCATGTCTTTTTAGCAGCCAACCAAATCAGGCACCAATCTCGAGTTGCCACCCCCCCCAGCCACGCCCTATCACATCACTCCTTGATTTTCATTGTCACACTGCTCACTTCTTCAGGTTTCTTATTTATACTTCTGCTGTGTTTATTTCCCTGCAGTAGGATGTGACCGCCACATAAGTAGTGAACCTGTCAATATCTGTGATAGTCATTGCTCTATGCCTGTGTCAGTCCCTAAAACAGCCAGGGTCAGAGAGAAGGCACCTCATATGTTATTGTGTAATAAATAAATAGATGCATCCCAAAACATACTGGAATTTTAGGGCACTAAAAAAGTCTAAAGGAAGAATTTCTTATTTCTGTTTTCCAGAAAAGACACAGAAAGGTTAAGTCTCTTGCCCAAGTAGGGAGAAAACTTCTCTGTCTGACCCCAAATTTCATGTGTTATTTTTTTTTTTTTTAGCATATCAGGAGTGGTTTTCCTCTTGGATGGTATATTAGTTTGCTACAGCTACCATAACAAAGAACCACAGTCTAGATGGCTGACACAATAGAAATTTATTTCCTCATGGTTCCTAAGGCTTAAAGTCTGAGATCTAGGTATCAGCAAAGTCGATTTCTTCTAAGGGCCCTCTCTTTGGTTTGTAGATGGTCAACAATAACTCCCTCTGTCTCCACATGTTCCCAAATGTTTTCTTCCTTTTTTTTTTTCTTTGAAACAGGGTCTCACTTTGCCACCCTCAGTAGAGTGTCATGGCGTCATAGCTCACAGCAACCTCAAACTCTTGGGCTCAAGTGATCCTCTTGCCTCAGCTTTCCAAGTAGCTGGAACTATAGAAGCCCACCACAACACCTGGCTAATTTTAGAGATGGGGGTCTCACTCTTGCTCAGGCTTGTCTTAAACTCTTGAGCTCAGGCCATCTCAGCCAGAGTGGTAGAATTGCAGGTGTGAGCTACCGCACCTGGCCTCTAAATTTTTTCTTCTTATAAACATACCAGTATACTGGGTATAGGCCCTCTCTCATGATTTCATTTAAACCTAATTACTTCTCTAAGAACACCATTCCTCTAAATACAGCCACATTCAGAGGCACTAGAGACTAGGACTTCAATATTCATGAGTGTTGGTGGGAAGACACCATTCAGTCTATAATAAGTGGTGACATGAGGCACCTCAGTCTATTCCTAGCCTGCCACTGATACACATGATAATGTCTAATCATTGTGAAAGACTGTGGGCAACTGTCATCCTAGTTCTCATACCTACTATCTGACATTTGGGAAGGCAATCATTGAAAAAAATAATAATAATTCCTTCTTTCCTTTTAAAAACCCATCACAGATCACCTCTTTTACACCAGTCACTATGCTAGTTTTAGGGCCAGAGGATGAATAAGAGAGGCTAAGCCCCTACTCTCAAGGAGTAGCCAGACCAGGAGAAGAACCAAACCAGTCAATACAGAAGGATTGTAATACAGTTTAGTCAATACAGAAGGATGTAAGATGTTTGCTGCTGTAGCAGAAATAAACAAGGCATTGTGATGAAGCATGGAGGAAGGGCAGCTAACACAGATTTAGGGCAGGGAAGCATTCCAAGGCGGAGTAATTTCTAAACATATTTGAAGGCAAGTGGGAGGTAAATAGGAAAGGGGAGCAAGAAATGAATATAGTGAACTAAATAATGGCCTCCCCAAAATATGTGTCCAGCAGAACTTCAGAATTTGACTTTATTGAGAGTCAGAGTCTGTACAGACATAATTAAGGTAAGAATCTAGAAGTTAAAATGGGTTAGAATGGGCCCTATAGCCAATAACAAAGGATAAGAATAATAAAAAGGGAAGACACAGAGACATACTGATGGGAGGGCCATCTGAAATCAAAGGTAGGGTCCAGTGATATGCGAACAAGCCAAAGGATGCCAGGGGTTGCCTGCAGCCACCAGAAGAAGCCAGGAGCGGGAAGTGGAATAACTTCTCCCTCAGACCCTCCAGAAGGTCTTATAGACCTCTGCCTATACCTTGATGTCAGACTTCTGGGCTCCTGAACTGTGAAGGAATAAATTTCTGTTGTTCCAAGCCACACTGACCTTGGTTAATTGTTACAGCAACACTAGGCAACTGAAACAGTAAGTACTCTAGATGGGAAACAGTACCACAAAGTTCTCATGAAAGAGAACCACAGGTAGTCTAAGTGATGGAACGTAGTGTGGGTCAGATCAGTGAGCAGTGAGCCTCGGGAGATAAGGGGGGGCCAGATCATAAAGGAAAGTTCATTTAAAATAAATAACTTTCACATTTGGTGGTCTGAATTTCCTTTTCAATCATGATATCATTGGATTCAATATTCTTTAGGAACTTTTAAATTAAACTAACAACACTTCTAAAAGTCAGAAAAACAAAAGAAATTTGGTTCTTTTATCACTAGAACAAACATAGTAAAAAGTTCAAAATAAGTTAATACCCAAATTTGTACTGAGAGGCCAAGACAATACCTGAGACCTCTTGCATTTCTTTCTTCCTCCTCCTATCTAGCTCTTCCACTTCTGCCCAGGTCTGCATTAACCCAGTGACTGGAATGTGACAAGATTTAAGGGAGAAGGCCACATGTGAACCAGCCCCACCAGAACCAAGACCTGTGATGAGATTTTTATTTTTACAATAGCTCTTGGGAGCCATCTGACTTCCTTGTCCATCCTTATACTCTGCTGAGTCCCTAAGACAGGGAGAAGAATAGTACGACCACTGGTTCAAAGGAGCTCAGGGTCTACAGAAGAGCATAAACGTGGTACCAAAAAGAAACAGGGAGGAGAATCTAAGGCTTACCAACAGTGGTGACCCCTGAAAATGGAAAATGTGTGAGCAAAGGCACTGAAGCTTGAAGCAGCATGGTGAGTTCCTGCAGCATCTAAGCAGGTCCTACTACAAGGAAACACAGTCCCAGGTAGGTATTGATGAGACAGAGAAAAGGAATGGGCTGCCCATGCCCTGCCTGAGGCAACATCCACTATCTGATCCAGTTCTTTTTTTTTTTTTTTTTATTAAATCATAGCTATGTACAATGGTATGATCATGGGGCATCATACATTAGTTTCACAGACCGGTTGACACGTTTATATCACACTGGTTAACATAGCCTTCCTGGCAATTTCACAATTGTGTTG
>CAUYPK010086812.1:0-19818 GCA_963574355.1 Loris lydekkerianus | reverse complement strand
CCAAGGCTCCAGTATGCCAAAACCACCTCACTCTGCCCCTAAGGATTAAGGGTGTAAGGCAGTTTCATCCCCACCTTTAGGCTGCTCAGTCACTAGGTTACTTTGTCCCACCCGATCCTTGCTCTGGGACCCCAAGGGTGGAGCTTGCCAGAGCAGTTCTTTCACAATGGCTTACTTCAGCCAGCTCAGTGGCTCATTCTGGGGCCCCAGACAATGCCCAATGTTCTCCACACTCCTGCTCAAGCTCTCCCCAAGGCAGCTCAACTGAGTGCCAAGTCCAAGAACACCAAAACAGTTCACAGGTAAGGCTTTTCTGGTTTGCAGTCTCACTGCTGCTTGTACTCACGGTTGCCCACGTGATTAGGTCGATCGAACACACGCAGCCACTTGCCAGTTTCCCACTGTTTTTGTCCTCCTCCTGGGGTCCAGAAGTCCCTTGCTGGCTCCCTGTATCCTCAAAGGGATGATCATAGGCAGATCCCACTGGCCAGAGATGCCTGGAGTCTTGTCTCCCCAGACTCCTCGTGCCCCATTATAGGGAAGTTGTTACTCGGCCGCCATCTTTAATCCAATCTATCTCATTACCATTTTTATCTGTATCTCTAAAAGAGAGAGTGTATTTCTTAATCTGGTTTACATTGTCTGTTAAGCAGTGCAGGTCTCTCCTTTTTTTTTTTTTTTTTCTTCTTTCTCAGTGGAATGTGCTGAATAATTTTCTGTCTGATTTAGGATCCTTGATGACATTGAAGTTTATGAAGAACAAATTTCATTCAAACTGGAAGAGCTGGTCACCATCTCCTCTTTTTTGAACTCCTTTGTGTTTAAGATGATCTGGGATGGAATCGTAGGTAAGGTAAAGGTGACTGCCATTATTTGGTTGATGCTACACCCAGGGAGGCCATGGGGCCTGTAGCATCAACTGATTCTTAGCTTTATTTTATGTTAAAGTTAATAGAAGATACACATTTATTCACATAATTAGAAGTTCAATCTCTGTGACCTCTTGAGATAGTAGTGTGACGATAAAGCCTCACTCTCCCAGGTGTCCGTCAGGATTTGCATGTATGTGTCAGGGATTATTAATGATGATTAATTTTGTCCTGAATCTCCTTTTGATTCTTCAAGTTGATCTCCATGAAGATAAAACATGTGCCAGTTCACACTTCAAACAAGAGTCCCTCCTGAGGTGTTTCTAATCGTTCAGTACAAAGCTCCTTAGATTCAAAAGGTCTTCTGCATGACATACTAGAGGGAGGCAACGTAAGCTCCTGAGGCTCCACAGATACTTAGTGCATACCCAGAGTGCCTCTTAATTTCTCTGGTTCCACAGGAAATTCTGAGCCGAGGGAATCAAGGAGTTGAGGACTGTGAAAAACAATTGCTGTACTCCCACTCCTCTCTGTCTCTGACTCCTCTTTATGAGTGAGACTATCCCATTTGTGTGCCCCACAGAGACCGCCAAGGGCGAGACCCTGGAGCTATTCCACTCTGTCCACGGGTGGCTGATGGTGCTCTATGAGCGGGACTGTCGACGACGCTTTGCCCCTGAGGACCACTGGCTGCGAAAGTGAGCACCAGGGGTGGGGAGGGGCTTTGTGGAAGCTGCTGCCCACAGCAGAGTTGCCTGAGGCCCAGCACTTGTGTCGTAGGATGGCGAGGACTTTATCCCTCTCCTTCATTTTATTTATTCATCTGTGTACAGAGAGCTGCTGTTCCTATGAAACACCTGTCAGGATGCTTCTGATGATACTTGAATTGCTTCTGTTAAGAGATGTTTACACCAAATATGATTAGAGTTAATTAATGGTGACAAAATCAGATTACATTTAACAGATATTTCTTATCCCAGCTGGGAAAAGTAGATCTTTCAGCCTATCCAAGTTAAGTGGTAGTTTTTATCAGCGAATAACCAGGGTAAAAATTGCTTTTAAGTTTTTTGGAGACTAGGGTAGGGAAATCCTCCTTCAACAGCTAAACAGAAGAGCATGTCAGCATTTTCATTAATGATATGTCAACTCTTGTGCAACTGTTGAAGTTGTGGCATTTGAGCAGAAACTGGCAAACTTTTCTTTAGTAAAGGTCTAGATGGTTTTAGGCTTTGCAGAGCAGACTTCTCTGTCGCAGCTACTCAGCTCTGCTATCATATCACAAAAGCAGCCACGAGACATCGATACATACATGAATATGAATGAGTAAGGTTGTGTTCCCATCAAACTTTACAAAAACAGGCAGTAGGTTAGATTTGGCTCACATGCTGTAGCTTGTCAACCCTGCACCAAAGCATGGGGGGTTTGTTTTAATTATCCCAAACCTGTGTCTTTCTTCTTCAGGGATCTCAAACCTAGTGTGCTCTTCCAAGAACTTGACAAGGACAGAAAACGGGCACAGTTGATCCTGCAGTATATTCCTCATGTCATTCCTCACAAAAATGTGAGTTGCACTCAGGCCTGGGCTCCTGGTATGTCTTTCTGTTCCACCACATGGTTTCTGACTTTCCATCTTGATTATAGCAATTGGAAATGACAGAATGAGATCACTCATCCAGCAGACAGAAATGGAGTTTGATCTTACTCTGTGGCAGGTGTCACACTAGTGCTGGGACTCCCAGGCTGGGGAAGACAGTGTGGGCTGGCGGTTCTGGTGAAGTGGGATGGCTGCTGCGGAGGCCCAGGCACAGAGGTCTGGCCCAGCTGGAGTGAGGGGAAAGGGGTTAGAGAGGGATCCACAGGGAGAAGCAGACCGTGCTGAAAGGCCCGAGTGAGAGAGAATGAGTACTGTAGCAGAGCCAGACATACAACTAGAGGGTTTGTGTGGATGGAGTGAGAAAGGCAGCAAGGGAGTTTGTAGGAGCCAGAACCAGAAGGGCCTCAGAAACCTAGGCTAGGAGCTTGGATTCTATCCAAAACCATTGGAGGGTCTTAAACTTAGGAGGCTTCTGGTCAGAGTCTCATACTTTAGGACAGCAGTTCTCAACCTGTGGATCGTGGCCCCTTTTTAGCAATGAAAATACATTGTGATATTAGAAGGTTGAGAGCCACTGCTTTAGGAAGATCCTTCTCGCTGCAGTGTGGAGGACTGGCTAGTGGCAGAGCCTGTTAAAGCAAGCTGTGGGAGTAAGAAAGATAACCTGGTTGACATTTTTAACTTTTGACTGTAAACAACACCTATAGACATTCAAACAAGATGTTCCTTTGGTGCACACAATGCTTATAGGAACATTTCATTTCTGAGCCTTCCGCCGTAAGGGAGGTAAGGGGCCAGGCAGGATAGCTCATGCCACCCTGGCATTCTGGGAGGCCGAAGCGAATGGATTGCTTGAGCTTAGGAGTTTGAAACCAGTCTGAGCAAGAGCAAGACCCTATCTCTAAAAAAAAAAAAAATGGCCAGGTATTGTGGCAGGTGCCTGTGGTCCCAGCTACTCAGGAGGCTAAGGCAAGAGGATCACTTGTGCCCAAGAATTTGACGTAGCTCTGAGCTGTAATGCAACAGCACTCTACCCAGGGCAACAAAGTGAGACTCTGTCTCAAAAAAAAGGGGGGTAGGTGCTTAAGGAGGTAGCACCTACAGGCCTGGAGCTTAGGACAGAGGACGGGCTCTATGTGGCACCCACATCTCATGGATGTTGGTAAAGCAGTTGGGGAACCTGATTGAGTGAGAAGTCCAGGAGCCCTGCAGGACCTATTACCCAAAGGGCCTGTATGAGGAGAGAAGGAGGAATAGAAGAAGGAGGGAAACCAAGGCAGCATGGTGTCACATCCCCAGGGGACGCAAGGGACTTGGAAAGAGTCAGGTGCTGTGGCAGGGGCATCCGGGAGATGTGGGTAAATGCTGCTCACAACCCTGGTGAATGGCAGGCGCTCCAGAAGTGTCTATCAGATGCAGCGACAATACCACTTATATTATCTTTTCTTTGTTTTTTTATGAAATAGACATTTTGTTAAAAGAGCATAAATCAGGGTGGTGCCTGTGGATCAAAGGAGTAGGGCGCCGGAGGTGGTGGGTTCAAACCCAGCCCTGGCCAAAACCTGCAAAAAAAAAAAAAAAAAAAAAACATAAATCACATTTTTGTAAATTAAATACCATTTTTTAGAGATACATAATCTTCACTGCTCTCTGATGTTGTTTTGACCTTGACTTTAATACTTACAGTAGCTATTCTCTCCTCTCAAGTGGTGATGTAGCTGTCTGACAGACTCTTAGACATGAAAAGACCCTATGGGGATCACTTGGTCAACCCTGCCCTTCTAGAGGGCAATAGCCCTGAGCCATCTTCACATGGAAAGTACTCTGCAGAGCAGGCCCTTCTATGCTTTCCCTTTATCAAAGGAAAAGGATGGAATGTTTTTCCTCATCTTATGCTGATCTACTTCCTCGTAACTTCTACCCTTTGGTCCTTTGACAGCCCCCAAAAGTGGTATCTCTAATCTGTGAAATAAATCTTCTGAGACTATCTATAGTCAGCTCCTGTTTGCCTTCTGAGTCTTCTGTTGTCCAAGCATTCTTAGCTTCTCCAACTAGTAGTCCTCAGTTGCAGTAGTCTGCAGCCCTTCTTCTCCTGGCCTTCACCCAATTTGGTGGTATCTGATTTAAAATGCACATCTTAGGCCAGGCACAGTGGTTCACGCCTTTAATTCTAGCACTCTGAGAGGCCGAGGTGGATGGTTCACCTGAGCTCATTCAAGACCAGCCTGAGCAAAAGCAAGACCCCATCTGTACTAAAAATAGAAAAACTAGCCATGCATGATGTTGTACACCTGTAGTCCCAGCTACTCAGGAGGCTGAGGTAAGAGATCACTTGAGCTTAGAAGTTTGAAGTTGCTGTGAGTTATGACGCCACAGCACTCTACCCAGGGTGACAGTGAAACTCTGTCTCAAAATAAAAAGACTAAATAAATCAGCTTTGCAGACGCTGTCACTTCTTATAGTCGTCTGGTATCAGCCATGGTCAACCCCAGCATGTTCTTTGATATTGACGCCAACAGCGAGCCCTTGGGCCACATCTCCTTCGAGGACCTGGAAACCAAGAAGTGCCTGCTCATCTAATCCATAAAGCTATGTTAACAGATTGGAGCTGTTTGTAGACAAAGTTCCAAAGACAGCAGCAAACTTTCATACTCTGAGCACTGGAGAAAAAGGATTTGGTTATAAGGGTTTCTGCTTTCACATAATTATTCCAGGGTTTATGTGCCAGGGTGGTGACTTCACACGCCATAAAGGCACTGGTGGCAAGTCTATGTATGGGGAGAAATTTGAAGATGAAAACTTTGTCCTGAAGCATATAGGTCCTGGCATCTTGTTCATGGCAAATGCTGGATCCAACACAAACGGTTCCCAGTTTTTCTTTTTTGTTGTTGTTGTTTCCCAGTTTTTCATCTGCACTACCAAGACTGAGTGGTTGGATGGCAAGCCTGTGGTTTTTGGCAAGGTGAAAGAAGGCATGAATGTTGTGGAAGCCATGGAGCGCTTTGGTTCCAAGAATGGCAAGACCAGCATGAAGATCACCATTACTGACTGTGGACAGCTATAATAAATTGGACTTAATGTTTCAACCACCAAACCATTCCTTCTGTAGCTTAGGAGAGCACCCCTCTACCCCATTTGCTCACAATATCCTGTCATTTCTCTGCTCTCACTGCAGTTCTTTGAGTTGCATATTTTCCTTATTCCTCTCCATGTTAAGTTTATGATTATGAAATAAAAACTAAATCATAATAAAAAAAGAAAGATAAATAAAAAAAATAAAATAAATGCTCATCTTGTTTTGGACCCGAGAGTCTGTGAATTCAGCTTTTGACCACACCATTCCCATGAGACGTGGTCTGGAGCCTACACTCTGTCTATCTGCAGTTCACAAATAGTGCTGGGGCACCTGGTGCTGCCTCGGTATTTCATGTGTTTGAGAGGAACATAGTGAAAACACTATGCCAACTACTAGTTAAAGGTAGTTCATAGTTTCAGTGTTTGATTGCACTATGTTCTTTTCAGTGATGTTATATTTGCCTGTGGCTCAAAGGAGTAGGGCGCCGGCCCCATATGCCAGAGGTGGCGGGTTCAAACCCAGCCCCAGCCAGAAACCACAAAAAAAAAAAAAGAAGAATGAAATGAAAGTATTTTATATTTCAGTGTATGTGCATTTGTAAAACACAGCTATTAAGTTCTTAGGACATACATACTCTAAGTTGTTAGAACCTCACTACCTAGGAAACGGAACTATGAGGGATTTCTTTTGGCCTAGGAGTGCCATGAAAAAAATTACTGAGACACTAGGGGTGCTGCGTGTAAGAAACTTTGGAAACCACTGAAATTAATTGAAAGGACTTGTGAGTCCTGGCTGTATGCCAGTCTTCATATTTTTCTTTGGGGAATATTGCTTAAGATTGTCATCCAGGCTATTTGTTCTTGGCTCATAAAATTTCCTTCCTTGGGAAAATAGAGCCTTTCTTGTCTCCTAGCCACTGTCCTCTCTGTGATAGAACCAGCAGGTAGTGGGGGAGTGTTTTAGGCCTGGTGTGTTCAGAGTGTTCAGGGCTCTCCTGTTGTCTCCTCCCATCTTAAGTGATGTATGTGCTGCCCTCTGCTGCTGAAATATTTTTGGTTCTTTTTGTTTTTGTTTTTTTGAGGCAGAGTCTAACTTTGTCACCCTTGGTAGAGAGCCATAGTGTCATAGCTCACAGCCACCTCAAACTCTCAGGCTCAAGTGATTCTCTTGCCTCAGCTTCCAAAGTAGCTGGGACTGCAGGCACCCGCCACAACACCCAGCTATTTTTAGAAATGGGGTCTTGCTCTTGCTCAGCCTGGTCTTGAACTCCTGAGCTCAGGTGATCTACCTGCCTTGGCCATCCAGACTGCTGAAATATTCTTGTTGACACACACAGGAGGACCATCTGCCGTCTGCATCTCTCCCTTGTTTTTGATCTCGTTCTACAAGTGGCTTAGAATGCCTTACTTTAAAGCCTCCCCCTGGCCTGTCCCATTCTCTACATTCTGTTAACGTTGTTTTTACACTTTGATTTACAACTCATCCCCTGCCTGGGACTTGAGGTCTCTACTTGTTTCAGCTTAGAAGGCCTAACTGGTGTGGGAAGATCAGGGGTTGTGTGGCGTGGTGGTCTATGCATGGGATCAGGATTTGATTCTGGCCCCTTTGCCCACTAGCTTTGTGCAAGTCAGTTTCCTCAGCTGCAATGTGGGGATAATGATCCTTATCTGTCCAGGCTCTGTCATCACCTCTATCTCTGTAGTTGTGCTTCTGTGTCTTCTGCTGTCCCCATTTCCACTCTAGATTGACCCAGATGTGAATCTCCTCTTCTGCCTCATGCTCTACAAAGCAGCACCGCTTGTTCAGGTGATCACGCTAATTATTTTGGGTCACAGGAGGCAGTTGTGTTACCCTCCACAGAGCTTAAGTACATATTTGCAGAAGTCCTGAGGTAACTCTCCTGTAGAAGGGAGCAGTGAGAGCATACTGCGTTCATAGCACCAGCTTCCCTTGGTGGTCCTTAATCCACTCCTTTCCTTGCGTGTGGCCCTGGAACCCCCAGAGCTTTTGGTACTATTCAGAGTATTTGGGTCCTTGTTTCTCAGCTTGTAAACCAACCACCTTGAGGTTCTTCATCGAACCACAGTTCCTCAACAGAATATCGCCCCCTCTTCTTAGGAGGCCACTGGCAATTGCTTTTTCTGTTATGAGTAAATGAAAGTACACTTGAACTGCCCCCATGTATAGTTATCCCTGTTGCTACTGTTGTTATTACTGTGATTGTTCACATTTATATTTAATAAAACTCTGGACTTTGGAAGAGATTCCCATTTAAAAAGGGGGGTGGGGTGGGCACAGTGGTTCATGCCTGTAATCCTACCACTCTGGGAGGCTGTGACGAGTAGATTGCATGAGCTGTGGGGCTTGAGACTAGCCTGAGCAAGAGTAAGACACCCATCTCTAAAAAATACCTGGGCATGGGCAGTGCCTGTGGCTCAAAGGAGTAGGGCACCAGCCCCATATACCAGAGGTGGCGGGTTCAAACCCAACCCCGGAAAAACTGCAAAAAAAAACACAAAAACCTGGGCATTGTGGTGGGTGCCTGTAGTCCCAGCTACTTGGGAGGCTGAGGCAAGAGGATCACTTGAACCCAAGAGTTTGAGGTTGTTGTGAACTATGATGCCACGGCACTCTACCCAGAGTGACAAAGTAAGACTCTTTTTCAAACATAAAAAAAAAAAAAAAGAAAGTTGGATTTATGTATTCCTTTGTCTGATTTTGTTTGAGTACTATTAGGGTGGTGATTTTCAAACCCAGGATGGGCAACGGGTCTTGCTCTCCTAAAGGGACTGATCAGAGTCTTAAGAAAAAGAAGGATTCTTCTCAGCAGTAATTGAGAAGTATTAGTGGTGGGACTGTAACGGGCTTGAAGCCATGGAGAAGGCAGATAAAAAGGTCAGGGACCTTTATACTGTAGGATCATTTTTAAAATTTCTGACAGTGAAAAATTATCTTCGAACCATTTTGTTGTGTAGATTCATGATAATTGATTTCCTTTAAAGCAGGCACAGCTATATAAAGCAGCCTGTGTAACTTGTTCCAGCACCAGGTTTTTACAGTGGATTATTGACTAGAGGAGGAGAATGATTTTCTCCTGAACTATTCTTAGCTGGACTGTAGCTGCAGCCTGACCACTGTTTCTGGAACATTTCTTCCTTAGCATGTATTCAGCTATATTTCTAAGTCCCTTAAGTTTGGGAAACGTTTACTGTTCTCAGCAGTACCACAAATCAAGGCATCCCACTCTGGTTGGATCTCATGTGACTTAAATTTCTGTAACTTTGTAGAGTGTTTTTTATGGATTCATCTGTGGTTGACCCTGTTTCTGATCCCATCTTTGCTCTTTCCAGAGAGTTCTCCTATTCCGAAACATGGTTACCAGAGAGAAAGAGAAACTGGGGCTTGTGGAAACCAGCTCTGCCTCTCCTCATGTCACTCACATCACTATCCGCCGGTCCCGGATGTTGGAGGTGAGTGTGGGGCCTACAGAATCCTACCACAAAGAAGTGTGCTCTGTAAAATGGGGCCATTCAAGCTATTGCCTCTGAACTGCTCTTATCCCTCCTTGATCACATAACTCTGAAATTAAGGTTCTAAGAACAGGGAAGGAGTCATTTGTCCTATTGACTGCCCTGAATAGCTGCTTGGTTAAATGTGTCCTCAGTACAGGAGACCTTCATTGTCTTCCTTTATCCTATGAAGGCCACTGCCCTATATCATAAACCTCTTAATGCCTCTTTGAAACAAGGGCAGAACTGCCAGCTGCAACAGTTACCCTGACATTCTCACATCTGTGCAAACTGCATTTGTCCCAGCGGACGCTTTGCCTAGACTCCCAGCTGTGAATACGGTGTAGGTGGAGCAGAGTGTTATGTTTATTGTACCATATAGACACACATTCATCACAGAGCCAGTAGAAGAAACACAAGATACAAATGAAGTAGCCTGCCTTAGCCAAACTGTAGTCTGGGGTTACCACTATATGACAACTTCATAAAAATTAGAAGTAGGTACCCTGTCCTCATGTGTCAGAAAATTGTCATAATATATTAATCCTATTAGAGCACGGCCCTGACCTACTAGAACATGGTCATCATAAATGTACCTACCTAGGACATCTGAGCATTCTGTGCCATGCCCCCCAGGGTTGTATGGAGCATAGCCCATACACCAAGGACCACCAAGGGAGGCCGGTGCTCTATTGTTAGTCCTGCCCCAGTGGGATTGCTGTCTGAGTTGCAGGCCCCATTCCCAGGAGAGGTTGGTTGTGATGATTTGCCCTATTTATTCTTTAGACCATTTATTGCATTCTAGCCAGTTTCTCATTAGCATATTCTGTAGTGTCAGATAGTCGTGGGATCCCCCAAAAGCAAGTGGCAGCATAGCCACACCCACCACCTGCAGCCCTTCCTCCCCACTCCTCTTCATCCTCTCCTGTTTTGTGTTAACACTGAGTTTGTGTCACTCCTTACTGGGGAGCTCACTTGAGATTCCCCTGGCCTCTGGCAATCGACCCAAGAGCTGCTGACAAATGCAGCACATGTTGAACAGTTGACATTTTTAACAGTTCTTAAGGTAAGCATAAAGACTTTATGTGCCTGAGGGGCCCTGCAGGCCACGTGAATGTGTAAAGTTCATTGAGTCCACTTTCGTTGCAGGAGTGTTTTGTTCGAGTGCTAAACATAGAAATCTCTCCCATTTTTCTTGAATCATCACCCTCTCAGTATGTGTACCTTTACACATAAAGGTAGTGAGTTGATGGGTGACAACTGAACCCAGCCTCAGTGTTGGGGAGCAATGGAGAAGGTGGGTGAGTGAAGAGCATCCCAAAGGCCCCCTGTACCCAGCTCCTCCTGACAGAGGAGATGTAGGCTCTATAATCTTTGTGAATCTTTAACAGAAGCCCAAAATTTAGAGTTTTGTATGAAATCTCTTGGTCTTCCACGTTGTGAACTAATTAAATTTTGCAAAGTGCCTAGAAAATCATATAACACCTGTCTTTCCACTGAATTCAACCTATGAGTCACCATCTTGTAACCTCTGTTTTGACTCAAAAGAAAAAGCCCAATTCCATTTTCCTCATTGGACTGGATGCATCTCCCCTGTCTCTCAAAGTCTGCTGTCTCACCAGTGATCATACCACTCAGATGTGGTCAGCACCCACCCACTGGAAGAGTCTGGGGTGGTATAGACTGTGGTGTTTCCTGGCAGTGGCAGAATCCCTGATGCCCTCAACCGTCATTGCTTATGGGAGATTCACTTGACATCTCTCTCTCTCTCTCTCCTTTCTCTTTTTTTTTTTTCTTTTAGAGCTAGTCTTGCCCTGTCCAGGCTAGAGTACAGTAACATTGATCATAGCTCACTGCAGCCTTAAGGTGCTAGGCTCAAATGAACCTCCTGCCTCAGCCTTCCAAGTAGCTGGGACTACAGGGACACATCACCACACCCAATTAATTTAAAAAAATTTTTTTAGAAATATAATCTTACTATGTTGTCCAGGTTAGTCTCGAATTCCCAGGCCTCAAGTGATCCTTCTGTTTTGGCCTTCAAAAGTGTCTGAGATCTCAGGCTTGCACCACTTGGCTCATACTTGGTCTACTTTTTAAAACACATCCCTCAGGAATATCAGAGGAACAATTTCTGTGTAAGGTTTTAGGGAAATTCATTTTCCTGTTTACTTTCTGTTAGAGAAGGGGAGAAGGTCCTTCATTCACTTTTCCCCATTGTTCTCATGGTCTGGTGGTTTGGTTATTAGAATGAAAGCCCAGGCCAGACACGGTGGCTCATGCCTATAATCCTAGCACTCTGCAAGGCTGAGATGGGTGGATAGCTTGAGCTCTGGAGTTTGAGACCAGCCTGAGCAAGAGCAAAATCTTGTCTCTACTAAAAATAGAAAAACTATAGCATAAAAAAACAAGCTGGGCGCTGTGGTAGGCACTTGTAGTCCCAGATACTCGGGAGGCTGAGGCAAGAGGATCACTTGAGCCCTGGGGTTTTGAGGTTGCTATGAGCTGTGACTCCCTGGCACTCTACCCAGGGTGACACAGTAAGAAAGAGTCTGTCTCAAAGAGAAAAAAAAAAAAGAATGAGAAACCAGTGGCCTTTGCTCTATTTGGACACAAGGGGGCATCAGCAAGCTGATGTCAGACTCCTATATCCCTCCTTTAAGGTTTGTATTGAAGACTGCCTCAGCTTCCAGGTGTTGGTCTGAAGTCCTACAGAAAAGAGTTAATTCAGGCTGAAAGTATACCTTTTCAGAACTGGAAGGACCCTCAAACATACTCTCATCCGACCCTTTCCCCTTGCCCTGTCAAAGGCAGAACTGAGGCTAGAGAAATTTGGTTGTCAGTCAGGGTCAATTTGGTCAGTGACAGAGGCAGGCCTGATCCAGACCTCCTTGTCCCAGCTTCTGTGCTCTGTGTCTACACATTAAGGCACAGGAGAGAAGAGAAAGGCCTGGCTCACAGTCGCCTTTCCAGGGTGCATATGCACAATCTTTACACAGCCATACCAGTTCCCAGGGGGCAGGAAGCACATCAGGAGAGGCAAGCGGCAGAGTCTTCTGTAGGACTCTTTAAAGAAGAGGCTGATGTAGAGCTGATAAAGCAAAACTGAGGTTTGATCCAGCAAACTATCCTCAAGTCATGAGCTGAGTACATTCACATACACCATTCTGTCTGACCCACATAACCTCAGATGCATCTGCTACTGTGCAGTAAGGAAAGGGAGGCATAATTTTAAAGCAGAATGGAAGAAATCCTGCTAGCAAACAAGAACATGTTGGAATTCTCTGCCCATCCTCAACTGGGTGCCAATTATCTTTAATTTAGACAGAATGGTTTAAATGTGGCTGCAGCTGCAGGGTAGCTTCTTATTTCTCTCTCTTTTTTTCATCTAACTTGCTGGTTCTGAAACTTTATGTGCAGAAAAAGCACTTTTCAGGTTTGTGTATACAGAACCCTGTAGCTATTCCCACAGGTGACCTAGAGAACTTCAGAGGTCATTTTTCCTGTGCTTACTAGCTTTAGAGACAATTCAGAGGCATCATAGGACAGTCCTTTGGATCACTAAGTGAGCATGGCAGGAAGGCCAGCAAGGAATCCTCAGAAGAGGGCTCACCACACTCTGGCACATTGCTCATTTGCTTTATGACAAGGTGACCAGAGCAGCAGCCAAGTGGATGCTATGGAGATGGTCTGTCCAGTGTCAGCAAAACAAAATGGCACGGCCGCAGTTGTAAGCTGAAAGGAGAAATGTGTGACCTCAGCAGGATTGTAAGGGTTGCTTTGTGACTCATTCTGTGACAGTATGTAAAGGTATCAGTTTCACCTGATGATGGAGCCTTTCATGTTAGACCAAAGGATTTTTGGGCCCTGTCTTCTTTGGCACTTTTTTATATTCTCTGCTCCAAAATAAAACCTCAGCAAGGTTTTATTAGGAATGCATTAGATAGCCGAATCAGAAGCCAGGAACACTTCTACACATTAGAATCAAGATGATTATAAATAAGATGATTTGGTAGGGGAACTCTGAAGTTGTATTCCAGGGGCCATGTGTTTGAGTTCTGGATAAGAAAGACATGCTAAATGGCTATATCCCAGGAGAGCTGGCCACAGGGCCCCAGCCTGACATCACTCCTGCATCCTGGTCTCTCTGCTTCTTGCCTTGGCTCCTGCCGTCCTTCTGCTCTGCAGCTGATAGGTCTTTCCCAAGCAGAAAGCTAGCTATGATGCTCCTTGCCCTTAATATGTAACCTAAATTCCTCAACAAGACTCATGGGTCTTCATGTTCTGGGGGAGAGCCCCAGGGCATGAGAGGTGAGGATACTTATTTTATAGTGTTCCATAAGTTTGGGTTTTTTTTTTTTTTTTTCCATAAGCTAAAAGATAGATACTCTTAACATAGAGAGAGGAGAGAGAAAGAGAAACCTACCCTGTCCTAGCTTGTTGCATCCTTTGTCTGATAGCCAAGAGCTTGTCATGACTCATTTTGTCTAATTCCCCAGTTCACTGCTCTGTGTCCTCTTGAGGTCAGCCTCCTCTTGCCAAAGAGTGATACTGTCACATCCCCAAAACAAATCTTTTCTTTTAATGGGCTCTCATTCAAAAGCAGATGAGAATTGCTCTTGTCATATACCCATGTGTCCTGACTTGCACATTTAGTAGTTAAGGTGGGAAAGCGTTGCCTGAGGAAAAAAGAACCTTGAGGTGGGAGCCCTGAATTATGCAGAAGGCCTTGATTTCTAACGGGCTATAATTCTGCTCTTGGCAGGACGGCTACGAGCAGCTCCGGCAGCTCTCCCAGCATGCCATGAAGGGTGTGATCCGTGTGAAGTTTGTCAATGACCTCGGGGTGGACGAGGCAGGGATCGATCAAGACGGTGTTTTCAAGGAGTTCTTGGAAGAGATCATCAAGCGGGTGTTTGACCCAGCACTCAATCTGTTCACGGTATTCCAGGGGAGCAAGAGTGGGCTTGACGGTAGCCAAATGCGAGAGACAAATGAGAAGCAAGAGCTGGGCTTCCTTGTCACAAGGCATTTAACCTCTCTACCTCTCCCCATCTTTTTGCCATGCAGACAACCAGTGGGGATGAGAGGCTGTACCCATCACCCACGTCTTACATTCACGAGAACTACCTGCAACTCTTCGAGTTTGTAGGGAAGATGCTGGGGAAAGCTGTGTATGAGGTAGGCACGTTAAGGGCCAGAGAAATGTGAAATAAAATGTTAGAGCTACTGTGGGCTCCTTCATATCCATTTGTGTGACCTGCCACATGTGGAAACAAACTGTCAGTAGAAAGCAATTGAAAACGAAAGAGCCTGAACCAAGATACAAATCCTAGGCTGTTTGCAGGTGTCATCTCATTGAATCCTCTTGACAGTCCTGTGACATAGCTGCTGCTGTCCTGTTTTAAGAATGAGAGAACTGAGGCTTTGAAAAGTACATTGTCCAAAGTCCTTTTGCTAGTTAAGTGGGTAGAATTTAAACCCAGACTGGCCCGAGTCCAAGGCTAGCCCTCTCCTTCCCTGAGTGTGAGGGGTGGTGAACAGAGCTTCATCATCACGTAGAGGCATGGGCCCTATTGGAGGAGGGCAGCATTTTGAGGCGTATGATCATTTTAAAATCTTGTGTTATTTGAGTGAATACCTCATACTTCAGAGCATCTGGGAGTTGGCCTGTAGACTAAAGACGGTGGGACATAGTTCATGGCAACTGGTCAAATCTAGCTCCTCCCTGGCCTGCTGTGTGACTGTTTGCATTCAAGTTGCTTTACTTTTTTAAGCCCGTGTTCTCTTATCAGTAAAGAAGGGATAGTAAAAGCCATGTATCTGGATAGCTGTTGGTGATAAATGAGGTGATACACATAAACCCCTCCCACAGGGCCAGGCACCTGGTCACCCCAGGTGGGGCAGAGCTGTCCATCCTTACTGTCATTGACAGGAAGGGTGTGTGAATGACCCCATCCACTCTGTGGTCTCATGGGGTCAGAGCATTGTGGACTTCCACAGGCTCTGGGTGAGGCCCACTCAGCTCCTACTCCCTGTCCATTGAGAGCCACTCCTCAAGTTGCCTTGAGAGTCCTGCTCCCTAGGAAGGACATAAAACTGCAGCATAAGCCCATCAGGGGCCAACCTGTGTGGCCTTCACAGCAGATTCTAGAGCTGCAGGCACATTCCTAGAGCCCAGGCTCTGCTGAGCTCCATGCCCAGGCAAGGGGTCATGGCAGGCTGAGAGAGGGAGGGCTCTCAGAGATAAATTACTTTGGAAACAGCTTCTACTTAGAGTCTCCAGTCCCTGGCTCTGATGGAATCAGGGAGCCAATCAGAGTCCTTTTGTGGTCGTGGGCTCATTCTCTGTGCCTCTGTTTCCTCACCTGCAAAATGGAGACAACTTCTCAATTGATGCCTTTTTTTTTTAGAGGCAGAGTCTCACTTTGTCGCCCTCAGTAGAGTACCATGGTGTCACAGCTCACAGTAACCTCCAGCTCTTGGGCTTAGGCAATTCTCTTGCCTCAGCCTCCTGAGTAGCTGGGGCTACATGTGCCCGCCACAACACTCCAGCTATTTTTTGTTTGTTGTTGCAGTTTGTCCAGGGCCAGGTTTGAACCCACCACCCTCAGTATATGGGGTCGGCGCCCTGATGCCCTTTTTAAAAAACTTAAAAACCCCATTAGGATCTACCTGGGGTATACCATGTTTTTCCTTTAAATCAGTGTTTTTCAACCTTTTTATCTCACTTAAACCTCTAGTTAAACTTCCACGGCACACTTAACATTATGTTAATTAAAAAAAAAAAAAGAGTATACTTGCTATGCATTGAACTTCTTTTGAAAATAATTTAACTAATGATCTTTAAAATTTTTCACAGCACACCTAAGATCCTCTCACAGCACACCATTTGAAAATCACTGCTTTAAATGTATAGCTGTGGAGAGACCGGGGGAGTCTGGGCCACCTGAAAAACATGGCTCCTCACTTTTTTCAATGTCCCGTACATTTCCTAGACCTTGCCTCTTGAGTCCTCTCTCTCTTTTACATCTGATAGTAATTGTACTGATGAGAGAAGTAAAGCCCTGGCTGGGCCCTGTGTGAGCACTGCATGTATTAACTCATTTAACCCCATGATCCTCTGGGACAGGCCACCATGGAGTTTGAGTGACTCTCCCTAATCCTCATACCTCTCTCCACCCTTTCGGCTGCTGCCCTAGTATAGTCTTTCAGTGTCTCCCCTGGCATTTTGCCATAGCTTCCTAGCTGTTGTCCCTGTCTCTTGTGTTTCTCCCTCCAGTTCATTCCCCATGTAAAGTCCAAATCTGTCACCTGCTCAGAGCCCTCAGGATAGAACCCAGACTGTAGGGAGGCTTATGGGGCCCTTCCAGGTCTGGCCCTGCCCCCTTCCTAGCCCAGTCCTTTGCCTGCATGCCTGCCCTGCCTCGTAGTGTTCCATGGACAGATACACATTCCATCCCTGGAGCATGCCTGTGGACCTCCTACCAGGAGCTACTAGCTTAGATAGCTCTTCCTCCTGGAAGCTTCCCTGCCCTGCCCCCAGCTGAGGGCCTGTCCTCTGTGCTCATGCCTATGGCATGGCACACATCTGCACATCCCCACGGCTGCACTGAGCCTAGGAGGGGTCAGATCTGTACTTATTCAGTCCTTATGAATGAGAGGAGGGCTCTATTTCCCACTGGCAGATGAGAAAGCCCATGGCCTGGCAATAGCCAAGATAAGATTTGATCCCTAATACTTACTGTGCTTTGAACTTCTTTGAAAATAATTTAGCAATCTTTAAAAAATTGCATAGCACAGCTAAGATCCTATCATGGCACACATAGGCCAAAGCCTTTTCCCCTAAGCACTAGGATGGGATGTCCACAGGAGCCATTCAATTGTGTTTGGTAAAGGATGGAGAGATTTTGCTGCCCAGGTTGAAAAACTTAAGAGGGGCTGGAGGCACGTCAGGGCCATGTCTGCAGCTTGTGCTACCCCAGTCCAGTCACTGAGTCAGTAATCCTGGACCGAGTAATGGAAAACTGTTTCTGTTTTGCCACAGGGAATTGTAGTAGACGTGCCCTTCGCATCCTTCTTCCTAAGCCAGCTGCTTGGGCACCACCATAGCATCTTCTATAGCTCTGTGGATGAACTTCCTTCTCTGGACTCAGAGTTCTACAAAAACCTCACTTCCATTAAGGTGAGTGCAGAATGGTGGGTGAGCCATACCAAGCACCAGTATGAAGTCATCACTCTGTGAAGTCCCACAGGGATCCCCTTTATCCTTCACCTTCTGTATCCTGGAGTGAGATCTCTTGCCCTTCGTTCTCTCCCTGTAGCCACTGCAGGCCCCTCTATCACCTTGTGGGCTCTCTCAGGGCTAATCAGCACAGCCTCTTTCCTTTAGGGGATGTGTGGCCTTCTCCTTTGCTTCAAGCCCCATGGCAGCTTGAAGTTATTAAAGTTATTAATCCTGCCAAAGTAACACCTTCAGAAGGGGTAGTGCTAAATTCTTCAAGGAGAGTAGTCTTCTTCTGCTCCAACGTTTTTCCCCTTCTCTGTTGCATTAGCGCTATGACGGGGACATCGCTGACTTGGGCCTAACTCTGTCTTATGATGAGGACGTCATGGGCCAGGTAGGTTGACCTTGCTGGCTGAGCACTCCTCCCCTTCCTCTGCAGGCCTCAGAGCAACCCCGCTGTTCTTGGTATTTTGCTGGGAGAGAAGTCCATAAGCGGAGGGTGGGTCCATCTGTTTGGTCTCTCATTCCCTTCCCCTCTTTGCCCACCCTCTTCTCACCATGCAGGAGGGAGGCCACCATCCTTTCCTTCCCAGTTGGCCTGGCCTTTGCCTGCTCACCCCTCAGAGAGCTCTCACAGAGATCTGGCTTTGCTTATATCACATTTTATCACTTAATTCTCCATTGTAACATCGGTTTTCGTTACCATGGTGAGGATTAGCTATTACAAATAGAAGATTATGACTTAGGAGAAGAAGCCACCTGAGCAGTGCCTCCAGCACAAACCCTGTTTGGCTCTTCATGAAGAATGGAATCAGGGCAGCAGCATCTCTCCCCCCATAGCTGTTCCTTACGGCTTTTCCCTGAAGCACCCTCCACGTGGAAGCCTCTGCATAAGGCTCTGGACGTGTGTGGCCCAAGTGCTGCTCTGGAGGAACCACACCAGGAGCTTCTTAGCACACATCTGGCTTGGATTCAGGCCTGGGTTATCTCTAAAGAGGTCATTCAGTCTCCCTGAGAAACATTTCCTTATTCCCCAAAAGTATCACTTGCCAAATGCAAATCCTTGATGGGACCAAACTACAAACATCCCTGGGAGCCCTGCATAGCCCGTCCTCTTGAAAGGTCACCAAGCAGGCTGGCACATTCTGTGGGAGAAGAAGCCTGTGGGAAAGACACTGAATGTGCCATGTAATCCTCCTGTTTTTCTGATGCCTCTGATGTAGAACTCTTCTTTCAAAGAAGAAGTATTGTCTCACAGAATGGTTCTCCAATTGCTGGCTGACAGACAAGGTGTTCTTTGGAACCCTTTATGGGAAATGTCAGGCTGGGTGATTTCTCAAGGCCCTTTCAGGTTTAAAATCCTTTGGTGTCACCCTAGATGTTGGTAGCAGTAGGACTAGAGGTTACTTTATCCTTTCTACATCTGTAGAGCTATAGCATATTAATATAATTTCTATTACATTTAGCTTCAAAGTGTCTGAGCACGGTGGCTCACACCTATAATTCTAGCACTCTGGGAGGCTGCGGTGGGTTTATTACCTGAGCTAAGGAGTTTGTGACCAACCTGAGCAAAAGTGAGACCCCCCCCATCTCTACTAAAAATAAAAAAACTAGCTAGGCATGGTGGCAGGCACCTATAGTCCCAGCTACTTGGGAGGCTGAGGAAAGAGGATCGCTTGAGCCCAAGAGTTTGAGGTTGCTGTGAACTGTGATGCTACAGCACTATCCCTAGGACACAGAGTAAGACTGTCTCAAAAAAAAAAAAAAAAGAATGGAAGTGTTAATTGACCTGTGATTAGGACTTTAAAAAAATTAGCTTCAAAATGATGTAAACTTTGATTTTTAGGTGACCTACAAAAGTGTTCTTGAAGCTGAGGAGAGCAGTTGATATTGTAGAGTTTTTAAATCTTTAATCAGATTTTGAGCCTCCTTCCTAACATACTTAATTTTTTCTCCCAACTATAAAAATAGTTAAACTTCTAACAAAAAATTCAGCTATAATACAAGCATAAAGATGAACATGAAAGTTCTTATAAGGCCAGTATCTGGAGGGTGCCCTCCTGGAGTGCGGCACCTGTTCCTTTCCAGACTCTTTCCCTGGGCATATTAAGTAATTGTTTTTTTGCAAAAATGATACCATATTATGCATGTTGTTATATAATCTGCTTTTTGTTTTCATCTTTTCAACAAATACACATTTTCATCGTATTTTTAAATAGCTGCACAGTATTCCAGGATATAGATGTACCCACATTTATTTAAACTATCCTACTATACTCCTAATGCCGACACTTTCCCCTCCATGATGCCCTAAAGCCTTAATACAAATAAATGTTTGAAGAAGGATCAGAGAAGAAGAAAACCTTTCATACTCATCACACAGGGTTTGCTTGTTGATATTTCTTTTCTTTTTTTTTTTTTTTTTTTGTTGAGACAGGGTCCCACCCTATGCCCCTGAGCAGAGTGCAGTGGGCGTGGTAGCTCACCACAACCTCAGTCTCGGGCTGCGGGCACCCCGCTGCCTCAGCCTCCGGAAGCCGCTGGGA
>CAUYPK010086810.1:0-46869 GCA_963574355.1 Loris lydekkerianus | reverse complement strand
CATAGTCTTGAGACTATGAGGAAAGGGCCAAGGAAGGGGAAGGGAGGGGGGAGGTTAAGATGGAGGAAGGGTAATTGGTGGAGCCACACCTACAGTGCATCTTAGAATGGGTACAGGTGAAACTTACTAAAGGCAGAATACAAATATCTACATACAATAACTAAGAAAATGCCCTGAAGGCTACGTTGAACAGTTTGATGAGAATATTTCAGATTGTATATGAAACCAGCACATTGTACCCCTTGATTGCACTAATGTGCACAGCTATGATTTAACAATAACAGAAAAAAATTCTGCAAAGAAAATGTAGACCCTGGTGTCTTTATGGTAAATACCGTCAACTATGTAAGGAAGACATAACAGTAAACCTAACACAAACATTTTCAGAAAATAGAGAAGGAGTAAATACTTCCCAATTAAATTAATAACTTCTGTATAAAAACCAGGCAAGGGCATTACAAGGAACAAAAACTACAGGCCAATGTCCTTCATAAACATGGACTTAAAACACTCTAATCAAAAATTAGCAAATCAAGTCCAACAGTATATAAAAAGGCCTTATGACCAGGTGAATATTCAAGGTTGATTCAAAATTTGAAAATCAATGTAATTTTCCATGTTGATGGAATAAGGGAGAAAAGAAGTCATTTGAATGGATACAGAAAAAGCATGTGATAAAAATTCAAAAGCTATTGGGCGGCGCCTGTGGCTCAAAGGAGTAGGGCACTGGCCCCATATGCCGGAGGTGGCAGGTTCAAACCCAGTCCCAGCCAAAAACTGCAAAAAAAAAAAAAAAAAAATTCAAAAGCTATTCACAGCTATCATATTCAATGATAAAAGCTCGATAATTTCCATGTAAGATCAAGACCAAGAAAAAGATTTTCTTACCACTTCAGCTTTCTGCAGGAAGTCATAATCATCAAAAACTGGAAAAAACTACAGCTGCCTTTATTTGCAGATGATACAATAATATATGGGTAATCCTAAGGGATCTTTTAAAAAGCTACTAGAATAAGTGAATTAGTTCAATATACAAAAATTAACTGAATGTGTATCTTTTTTTTTTTTTTTTTTAAGACACAGTCTCACTTTGTCACTTTTGGTAGAGTGTTCTGGTATCATACATCACAGCAACCTCCAACTCTTAGGCTCAAGAAATTCTCTTGCCTCAGCCTCCTGAGTAGCTGGGATTACAGGCATCTGCCACAATGTCTGGCTATTTAGAGACGGGGTCTCACTCTAGCTCAGGCTGTTCTCGAACCTGTAAACTCAGGTAATCCACCTGCCTCGGCCTCCCAGAGTGCTAGGATTACAGGCATGAGCCACCACGCCTGGCCTGAATGTATATCTCTTAACAATAGACAGTTAGAAAATGAAATTTAAAATTGAATTTATTTTAAAGTTACATACAAAATTATGAAAAATTTAAGGGTAAATTTAATACTGCACTTCAAAAACTACAGAAGATTGCTGAAAGCAATTATGGAAGACCTAAGTAAATGGGAAAATACACACAAATAAGAGAAATATTCATAAATAGGAAGATTCAATATTGCTAAAATGTCAGTTCTCTCCAAATTGATCTGTAGACTCCACATTATCCTAATAAAAATACATCAGAGTTTTTTGCAAATGATTGGGAATTGCCAAAGAAACTTTGTGAAAGAATCTGTTGGAAGAAGACCTGATTTCATGGTATAAGACAATAAATATACATGTAGATTAGAAGAGTCCCACACATATAGTCAACTTATTTTCAACAATGAAGACAAGGCAATTCATGGAAAAAAGGCCAGTATTCAAGAAATTGTGATAGACATGTAACAACTAGACATGTAACTGGACATGTAAACAAAATATATATAAATTAATATTAACCCTTACTTACATTGTTCACAGAAATTACCATGACAGGAACTTTCTCTTAATTGACTTTTTTTGCCCACACCTAGTCAATTGCTGGTGCTTGGTAACCATTTGTATGATGAATAAATCACTACAATCTAGTTTCTTTGGTTTCTGACTCTAATCTCAGTGATGGATGCCTATCACACTTTTAGGAAAGTATGCAAGATTTATGTATTAGCTGCAAAAAGATATAACCTTCAAAAAGATATAACCAAATTAGATGGTTTCTAGTTCCCTCATTTCATTATGTCAATCTGGGGAGCTTTCCAATCGCAGCTTGCAAATGTACTCAACTGGTGCTGAAATGCTTAATGTTTCACAGATGCTTCTTTGTGTCACTGCATTTGTATATGTATTAGAAGCTACCAGAGTAAGAACATGTTAACTTAGAGTAACAAGAGGCAGAACAATGATATGTGACTGGATAATGCCTACTAATTTGCATTTCACTCCCGCTGGCAGCTAGAGTCAACATGACTTATTCATTTATCCTAATACTTTAATTCCAGTGAGCTCACTGTTTTTTAATAATATAGATATAATGTGACTTGATTTTGCCCTAAGAACTTAAAGAATATTGGTACCTGTCTTTTCAATGTATGGATAGATAGACAGTGATTAATGTTGGTAGATAAACTACCAATATTGGACATTGACACAGAAGAGCAAGATTGGAGTCAAAGTTTAAGATTCTTGATGATTGATTTTTATGAATTAATCCTTAAGGAAGTTCTGTACTTTTGAGTATCTCTCTCATTACAGGATTACAAACAGATATGCTCTTAGATTAAAACCAGAAAAAAGATGTCTGACTAGACAAAACCAAAATGGCCTCTCCAAAACTGTGTTTTGTTTTTTTTTAAATTTCAGATTAATACCATATAAGGGTACATACAATTAGGTTACATTGTTTTTGTTTGTTAGGTAAAGTCAAGTTGTAGTTAAGCCCTTCAACCAGGAAGTGTGCCATATACTCTTATGTTGTGCCTGTTAGGTGGGAGCTTACCAAAGCCCCTCCCTTTTCCCCTCTTCTACTCCTTTCTACCCCCATTTTTGAATTTAATTTTTTTTTTCTCTTTTGTGGACATGTTAGTCTCCTATCAGTATTGAGTACATTGGATGCATACTTTTCCATTCTTGTGATTCTTCACTTAGAAGGATGTTCTCCAAATCCACCTAGGCAATTACAAAAGACGTAAACTCTTCATCTTTCATTTATGGCTGAATAGTATTCCATGGTATACATATACCACAATTTGTTTATCCATTCATGAGTTGATGGACACTTGGGTATTTACCCAGAAGAAAAAAATCATTTTACCCTGAGGACATTTGCACTAGCAGGTTTATCCCAGCTCAATTCACATTTTGCCAAGTTGTTAAAACTATGTTTTGTAATATTACCTCAGTGATTGCACCAGAGAGAAAACCCCAATTAGGTTCCATTAGTACTTTATGGCCCTTTAATACTGGCTAATTTTCCTTTTAAGGGGGTCAATTTCTGCATGATAGCAGCAGCAGCCATGGTCAGTGCAGGCATATGTAGGACTAGAGAAGTATTATAGAAGCTTCATGAATTCTGAAAGAAGGATGTGAATCAAGGTGTCCCTGGATATGCTACTTTAGCTGGTAACCGGTCTTTGAGGTAATTTATTTGTAAAGTGCCCACAGTGTCACTGGCAGGAAATCATCTTTGTTTTAATTGATGTTATTATAAAATATATATTTTGCTAATAATATAGCAAAACTATTTTTACTTGTTAAACTATATTGACTTTTTTATTCTTAAAGAATTGTTTGATTTGCTAATAAATAACTGTTAATAATAGCTAGCAAAATAATGCATTCAAAGTCTCAACAGTTTACTTTGTTCCTTATCATAATTAATCTTAAAATTATTACGAGAAAGTTAATGTCATTTTTGGCCTGCTGTTGTCTCTTAACGTCAGAGAAGTGAAGTTAGGCAAGAAGATACAGAGATAAAAACTTTTTAAAGGGAACTTCGAGAACTAAAAGTCTTTTACACTGTTAATTGTACTAAAAGGGCAACAGGATCTCAAACTGCAAGATCAGTATTCTGTTGACTCTTTCACATATATGGAGACGACTTATAGTTTGTGCATTAATCAATATTTGTTAATGAATATATACTATGTTTCAGTTCTGTGACAGACACTTTGTCAAGTTTTAGTTCTTCAGATATTTATTTTTATACAACTCTTTAGATTTTTCTAACTCCTTTTTGACTTCATAGACATTCTCAAGAGCCACCTTAAAATAATTTCTGTTTTATGCCAACAAAGAATAGAATGGCAGCAAGATCACATTGTTCCTTCTGTCACTTGAGTATTTTTTACATTCCATACATCTGTACTTGATCAGACAGGTTGCTGAAATTTTTGCCACGTCAAAGTCATTTCTAAGAATCAATAACTTTTTCCATTTTCTTTTAATTTCCCAGTCAATAGGTTCTGCAAATAAAACAATTCAAGAAAGTAAACAAGTAAAATAATTGATTTTGCCGGTAAAACAATTGAAGAAATCTTTGGCAGAGATAATTCTTAAGCAATTGCCAAAATACTTAAATAAGGCATACATATACTTAGATTATATTTTAAATAATTATGTTTATCTGTATAAACATTGCCAAAATGTAGACTTGTAGAAGACATTAAAATAGATCTATATAGATCTAAAAAGAATTCTTACTAACCAAACAGTCCTAAAAAATATTTAACAAGTAACAAGGATTAGAATATTTTTTTTCCTTACTTATCCTTGAGTAAAATTAGTAATGGAATTTTTCATTACTTTATGTACAAGCTGATGTTAAGAAAAATAGAAAACATTACTGACTATGCTTGCCTGTGATATTCTAGAATTATAGCTCCTTTTCTTTGGATTGAGTTTGTCAGCCCTGTGCCAAAGAGAATGTTCCTTTGGATCAAAACAAAAGCATTTTTAAAATAATTCCTCAAGTACTTAAAATCATACCATATCTTGTGTTTCTTTCTTACATGAGCTATGAATCTCTTTTGCAGTTTTTTCATCCTGTCCAAAATTTCCAATGACCTTTCTTTTTCTTGGATCTCATGCTTTATTATTTGGCTCTTTCCATCCAGTCTCTGCTACTTTCTGCTTCATGTGGTCCCCCTTTTCTCCAGGGCCCTCCATCCTTCTGCTACCTTCTCAGCCTGTGATGGCTCTCCAGGGTGCCACAGAATTGTCATCCTAGGATTCTCTTCACTTCTCTTCTGCGTTGGCTTTGCTGTTTCCAGGATTCCATGTCTTCTTTCTTCCTTTCTTCCCTTTTTAATTTCAAAAGAAGTTTTCTGAATGTAAATTTGAACGTAACATCCCTTCAAAGCTTTTAAGATATTACTTTTCCCTTTTCCTGCTTCCAGTAATGAAGTCAAGTCAATCTTCTTTGTAGACGTTTTCTCATGGAAAATATTAATTTGTTTTCATTTTGATGTTCAGAAATCTCATAAGGAGGTGTCTGGGAATGGATCCCCTTTCATTTGTATAATCTGTACTTACAGATGCTTTCAATTTGAAGATTTTTGCCTTTCATCTCTAAGAAATTCTCCTTAAGAGTATTTGATAGTTTTCTCCCCTCTTTTTTTCTGCTGATGTCTCTTTTTCTGGTGTCAGAATAGCCATATATTATATCTTCTGGTCTGATGTTTTTATGTTTTTCTTTATATTTTCTAAATCTGTAAATTTCTGATGCATGGACTAGATAACTCTTCGGCTTTATTTCAAGTTCCATTTTGTTGTTGTTGTTCAATGTACTTGAAATATTTGTATAAATATAAAAACATATCTACTACTCCTCATTTTTGTTTTAAGTAGTATTTCACTTCCTAGCATGAAAATAATTTTCCTATAGATAAAATTTTTTCCCTTAGCTATTGGCTAAGGGAAACTTCTTTTGAGAAATAAAAGGGTGAACATAAAGTTCATGTGCAATTTAAATGTTCCCATTTAAACTTCCCCATTTAGCAAGGTAGGTAAAAACTTATGCATTTTTTTATATTGTGGAAAAATATATACACATATAAACATAAATTTATTATTTCAACTATTTTTAAGTGTGCAGTTCACTGGCATTAAGTACATTGTTATGTAATCAAATCCTCCTATTTTTAATTTAGTAAATGTTATTTTTAGTCTCTAAAAAATGCTTTCCCATTTTTTAATTCCTTTTCATAGCATCTTGATCTTGTATAATCAATATGATGTGTTTCTATTGTTTTTCTATCTACATTAGTTTTTTCTTATTTTTATCTGAACTGTTTCTTTGGGGATCAGATTTCTCTCTTTACTTATCTTTTTGTTCTTTTATCCTGGAGTCCTCAACATGTCTTTTTCATTTTGTTTTGTTTTGTTTTGTTTTATTTTGTTTTAGATTTTTGCAGTTTTTGGCTGGGGCTGGGTTTGAACCCGCCACCTCTGGCATATAGAGCTGGCACTCTACTCCTTTGAGCCACAGGAACCACCCTCAACATGTCTTTTTATAGTTAAAAAAGAAAGACTGAGTATCTGGTATGAACTTTATCAGCTATTATGTAAGCAGGTCTATTGCTTTTGTGTGTGGGAATTCTGTTTAAGAGTACTGTAGAAAGTGGATGGGGGAACATGAAATGGTAGGATCCACTTTAATTTTAAACTAAGGGGTGAGTAATTCCACAAGTACCAAAACAAGGAATGTTTGAGTTGAGAGTCTATATCTAGACCAGCTTCCTCCTGGTAATTCATTATCCTAACAGCTCAGTAACTATCTTTAGTGAAAAGATGGCAAGCTCTTTGATTATTGATAATAAACATCAAGATGCTGGCCCTCTGTGAGACTTTCAATTAGTCCTCCTGTTTTAAGGCTCCATTTTTCACCCCTGCCCTCTTGCCTTCTTCCAGTTAGCCCAGAGCTGTTGCATCTCCTCCTCTAGAGTTTTCATGTAATGTATTTTACAATGCTTCATTTTCTACCTATTTCATCTCTTTAAAATCTTATTCAAAATATTAAGGGGCTGTTTCCTCTTTTGACACACTCACTAACTTTCTGTATTCCAAAATATATTTAAATTTCTCATTAGGGGTAATCACCACCTTCACTCCTACCTCTCTTCTCTTCCCTTTTATGGATTTTGTTCTTTTAAAACTGTGATGCTTTTATTTCCTTGTAATTTCAGGAGGGATGAGAGGTAAGTATATGGGATAGTACATGTGTGTTTTAGTTCTCAGGAGTTAACTAATGAGTTGGAGAGGTAATTCATATTTTCTACTTATTTGAATTAGCCAAGTATTTCTCTAAGTGCAGTAATTTTTGGTTTCTCTTCACCCTATAGCTTTTTTGCTTTTTTAAACTGAAAAATAATGAAAAGAACAAAAAGAAATTATCCATAATCCCACTGTTGTAAAAATCAAAACTTACACATATATTTTTCTTCCCCCAATCATTTGAGTACATTTCTTTTTGTTTGTTTGTTTGTTTGAGACAGAGTCTCAAGCTGTTGCCCTGGGTAGAGTGCCATCGTGTCATAGCTCACAACAACCTCCAACTCTTGGGCTCAAGCGATCCTGTTGCCTCTGTTTTTCTGTTTTGTTTTTTTTTTTTAGTAGAGACAGGGTCTTGCTTTTTCTCAGGCTGGTCTCGAACTCGTGAGCTCAAGCTATCCACCCGCTTCAGCCTCCCAGAGTGCTAGAATTACAGGTGTGAGCCCCCACACCCAGCCATTGGAATACATTTTATATAATTTTGATTTAAGTGTGACTGTTTTGCAGTAGCTGCATTTATTAAGCTTTGTACCCTGGTGTGTAAAAAATTCTGGATTCACTTAATAATTGAATAAAATTGTTTTATTCAAGAAGTTAATACAATCATAATATCATGATTTTTAAATAGGAATATCATTTGTTTTCTCTACCCAGATTACTCTAAAATATTAAATATAATAATTTAAAGTCTACATATTTATTCATCAAGATTGGTATCTTCTATGAAGTTCTTCTTGACACATATTCCCCAGGGTAATCTTAGCTACTTTATATACATTGCCATGTACTCCGCACTCTTGTCACAACTCCTGTAAACAGTTAATCTTCTTACTTGTTCACTCGTGTATCACCCCCTAAATAAGTACTTTAAATCTGAACTTCAGTGTACAGGTGTAGGTGCTCAACTAACATTGTGGAAGACAAAGAAGGCTGCTACAGAGATAGCTTTTTAGGTGTCTTAGAAGCCAATGTTTCTTCTACTTATAGGTCTTTTTTTTTTTTTAGAAATAACTTTTTATTCCTAAATGCACTATAATTTTATGTGGTGAAGCTTCTTTGATTTAAAATGATTGTACATCAGAAAGTTTCCATATCCTCCTCATGGACAGCACATTCACCTGACATTGGGGTAGGTCTGTCTTTCTTAAACCATGAGCTTTGCTCTGTAGACCCTAATTATACATGGAAATGGAATTGATTATCTCTCATGATAGTCATAGGATTATTTAATGAAAGAAAATACATTTATGATAAAAAAAGGATTGACATTGAATAGAATTTAAAAATCAAAGTGTGACTTAGACAAAAGATTCTTTTTAAGGGGGAACTGTAGAAAATAAATGTTTTGCTGAGTTGTATTTGTCAAAGCATATCAAACAAATCGTTATGAACTTTAAGTTTTTTGTCTAGCACTTTTTTTTTTGTTCTTTTTGCCTAGCACTTGACCATTAAGGACTTGAAATGAAAAGAAAGAGATATGACTACCAAATAGTCTTTCTTTTCAGTGCAGTTATAATAACAAACTGAAAATATGAAATCTGGAACTCAGCCAAATGTTAGTTATTAATATCTTCAAATGATTTTTAAATGTAGATTTTCATTTATTAAATCTTAACATAGTAGAAAAACATGAATTTCAAAAATGGTCTTGAGTATGAACAGTAAAAGAAAACTTGATTAAAAGTGGCCATATCAAGCATTCTTCACTTGACCTATCTTGCCGGCTTCTGAGTAATGCTTTGATTTGATTTGAGCCTTTTGTATGTAACAATTTTCAGTGCAAGTTACTACAGTTCTTTCTGAATAATATAGGTCATGTGAAGTTCATACATAGGTGGGGCAGCTGTACTACTTTGGGGGACTGTCTTAATAGATCCATTTCATTAATTGTCATGAATTTTTTATTAACAAAACCAGTACATCAGGTTTAGCTAGCTAAAAACTGTTCTCGTAGTTGTTATCTTTATTGTCAGAAAATATTATGAAAATAGGGAATTACTGCACACGCTTTAACTCTTGATTAAACAGAGGAATGGCACTATCCATGAACAATAACTTAGGGGCATATTATCAAGTTGACATACAGTGTTTTCACTTGTGCAACTCCCATTAACGGTAAAGCCCTGTGCTTTAATTTCAGTATCTTCCAGTTAGGAATAATGCCAGAGCCGTCTGTTAGGTACTGTGAGTTAATGTGATTAATGTCAAGTAGCAGGATGTTCATTCTCTCTTCCTTAAGCTTTAGTCCTTAGGTATTTTTAGTTAAATGGCCTTCTAAGGAATTGCCTTTCAGAAACCAGGCAGTGGTATTAAGAAACAACAGTAATGGATTGGAAAATGAATGGTATTAGCATGTACATTTTATTTACCAATGGAAGAAATTTTCTTTCCACCCCCATCTGATAATCTTTATTATTAACTCAGGCATAGAGCATTAAAACTATGAGAAGTTTCAAAAGCTTTCTTAGACATGTAATAGGCAATTATTCTGTTATTCCATGTTCTTTGTGTCTTCTATATCAAGGTCATGAGCACTTTTTATTTCCTACCACTTGTGAGATAATTAGTAGCATGAATTATCTTTATTTAAATAATTTAAAAAGTGAAATAGGAAGAGGCTTAATGGTTTCCTCAAGATCCCATAACTAATTTTTGACATAGTACATTATAGCACTTAGAATTTGTACTTGTTTAAACATTGGTCTTATAAATTTTAAGGCTGAAAGAATCTTAAGAAAATCATGTCTTGAAAAATAAAAACGACATAATCTTTGGAAGAAGCGTGTTATGGTGGGAATCCTGGCTCAACCATTTACTCGATTGTCTTTGAGTAAATTAATTGGCCTGTTTAGCTCCATTTTCTCATTTTAAATGGAAATATTAACTACCTTTTGAAATTATTGTACCGATTAGAATAATGTCTATAAGTGCCCAAAGAAAGCACTCAGCAGTACAAGAGGTATCATTTTTATTAGTATCCTTTTCAGACCTGCCTTATATTTCACTTGAACTACTGATATTGCCTCCTAAATAATATCTCCACTGCTGATTTTCTCTTCAGACTCATTCCCCATTCTCTCCTGACTGCCATATCTCTTAAAACCTTGCAATAATAGTCCTTCATGTCGACAAGATAATGCTTAGCCTCTTCATGACCTAAGCATGACTGCCTTTTCACCTTCACCTTTAGCTTTTACTCTGTCTTGTACTTGAAGCCACACTGCTTGGGTTATCCATATACTATTCTTTTTCTCACCCATGTGCTTCTGCTCTTGCTGTCTCATATCTTTTCAGGAATTATTCTCTTCTAAATAACCTACCACCTCTTTCCTTTCTTAGTCACCACCCAGATTAGATATGCTTATTCTCTGTTCTCAAATTATAATCGTCTTCTCAACTGTACTCTGAATTTCTTAAGGCAAGTAATACTCTTACTCAGTTTATAATAAGACAGCTACAAGTATGTTTATATTGCTCAGGACTCCTGAGTTTCTGAAATTCATAAACCTTTAGAAATTTCGTGTCATTTCATTAAAATTATAAGATTTTTATTCTTAAAATTTGTTATGATGCCAGTAATCTCCTTAGTAGCTCAATCTGGTAGGTTTATGTTTAGCAAATTGGATGTATTCTATTTATAGGCATTTTCTCATTAAATTAATCATTTGGTTTTGTTTTATTTTGTTTTGAGACAGAGGCTCACTATGTCACCCTTGATAGGGTGCCATGGCATCACAGCTCACAGCAACCTCAAACTCTTGGTCTTAAGCAATTGTCTTGCCTCAGCCCCCCGAGTAGCTGGGACTACAGGTGCCTGCCACAACACCCACCTATTTTTCGAGACAGAGTCTCACTCTGCTTCAGGCTGGTCTTGAACTCATGGGCTCAGGCAATCCACCTATCTTGGCCTCCCAAGTGCTAGAATTATAGGCATAAGCAACTGCTCCTGGCCAATCATTTGTTATCATAGTCTGTTGTTCAATGTGTTCCAGTAAATTATTACATAAAAAATAGTATGTACTGACATTATTACAAAATCCCTCTCTCATTAATAACATGTAGAAGAAAACACAAGTTTACTTCTACATGGTATTAGTATCAGTAGCTTATTATTAATGAATTTGTCATATCCTTTGCAAGCAAACAGTAAATAAGGTGAAGGCCAATTTTCAACCTTTTTTTTTGCCAACTTTTATTGTACTTGTTGCTTCATTGCCAGACAGCAGCATGGCAGGCCTGCTGTGTGATACATACATATACACACATGTACACGTATGAACACATACTATAGCCCACACTCAGCAGCACGTGATAATGCAAACCATACCTGCAAGGTCAGTACAAATGTAGCTTTTGCCAATTCCATGGGAAGATGACTGACAACAAAATAACAAACAGATCTGTCTTCTGATATGTGGGGGCATAGCTCAGAACACTGGAACTATGGCGACATAGTGAGACTCAGCTGGGCACAGCTCAGAACACTGGAACTATGGCGACATAGTGAGACTCTGTCTCAAAAAAAATTATTAAATGGAAAAGAAAGATCAGTCACTTGTACCCCTCCAAAGCCACTCTTTAGGCAGGTTACACCTAGAAGAGCTACAAGAGGAAGGACAGGACCCACCTCATACAGCACCTGGATTCTCCCATAGCAGCCTGCATGCCAATGCCTACCCTGCCTGTTAGGTGCTGGGGAGGGCAGGCACCTCCCAAACTCCCAGCTACATGGGTAGATAGTCTCCAGCACAAGGCTGACTTGGAATAGACTGCCGTGGGCTCCATAGGACAACAGACTCCACTGTTGGTAACACTTAGCTTAGAACCTCTGAGGATAGCCTTGATCATTTTATGCTACTGAGCCTTTCCTGAACTCTCATGGTCAAGTCCAGCAGCTGATAACATGGAGATGAAACTTCCTGCTAACCACAACACGCTTGGGTTTCTTTTTTTAAGGTCACCATAGAGCTGCATTAACTGAACATCAGAGAACTAGGAATGTTCACAAATATTGAGCAGTAATACCGAACTCAGTTTAAGAATAAAGCCAAAAGGAAGACAAAAGCCCATATCACCCAGTAGAAACAGAAATCTGTATATCAGCAGCGACTGTGGAGGGGCCCACAGGGCTCTTGCACATGCTTTCTGAAGGTCAGAAGTGGTCAGTACTGCCAGACCTCCTTAGGGGGTCCCCCTGGGAGCCCTTTGTAAAGGTGAATGATTCTTGGATGCACATAGACCCCAGCATTCCTCTGGCAGTATGCCAGTTGTGCCTTTCAGTCTGTTGCTTGTCCAAATTAGTTTTCTTTTATATCATTTCCAAATTGAATCTATCTTTCAAATAACAGATTTTTGTGAATAGTGAACATGATTAGGTACTTATTTCCCAGCATAAATAAATGTTGCTAAATGATACCTGTTGATAGTATATTCCCCAGATGAAGAACAGATTATAGTCTGAGACCAATTATAGTCTGAGACTCAAACATATTCATATTTGTTTTGTGGGTAAGTTCTATATAAAACTGTAATAGAAAATTATTTATGGGCGTGGAGCCTGTAGTATAGTGCTTGGGGTGCCGGTCACATACATCAGGGCTGGCAGGTTTGAACCCGTTCTGGGCCAGCTAAACAATAATGACAGCTGCAACAAAAAAATAGCTGGGCGTTATGGTGGGTGCCTGTTGTCCTAGCTCCTTGGGGGAAGCTGAGGCAAGAGATTCACTTAAGCCCAAGAGTTTGATGTTGCTGTGAGCTGTGACGCTATGACCCTCTACTAAGGGCGACATAGTGAGACTCTGTCTCAAAAAAAATTATTAAATGAAAAACAAGCATATTATAGCTCTGTTTTTCGGATAAAGGGAGTAAGTTTTGCTTATTTAAAAGGCCCTAACATTAGTAGCAATGCCGTCTTGCTCTAAGCCACTATTTCAATCCAAACTAGGTAAATACGGTATTGTAAGGGCAATAAAAATATCCCTGCTAAATTTAAATTGAATTTAAATTTGCTTTTTATATTGGTTGGTTGGTTTTTATGATACACTTGCTTCAGAGACACCTAATATTTGTTTTTCGTATAAGAATATCAAATCTTTTTGGAATATAGGCATTCACATGTCACTTTACAAACACCTTCAAAAAATTGTTTTTATAATTGATTAGTTCTTAAAAATTGTAACAAATATTCTTTTTGATATCTTCATAATATTTGCATGTGTCTTTATTTAAAAGGACATATTACAACAATGTACATTCTGTTGACAGAAAATTAATTCCACATATACACATAATATAAAAAGAAAACCCATTATGAAAATTTAACATTGAAATAAAGCATTAGTTATCAAATCAAAAGAATTGTCATCTGGGAGCTTTGATGCAGAGGGTAGAGTAGAAAACTGGTGAGAGACAAGAGCCTCTTTATCCTCTGTTGGAGGCTACCTAACACACCTTTTATTTTTCTTTGTTTGATTAACTCCTTTTTCAAAACTCAGCTTAGAACACTCTAGAAAGTAACCTTATCTGCAAAGGAGGTCTTTGCTAAAACTAGATAAACTTCACTCTGAATGTTCCATAAAGATAGGGTACTTAACTCTTTTTCATTCATTGTTTTATCCCTAGTGCCTAGAACAATGTCTGGCCCAAAGTAAGTTCTTCATAAATGTTTTAGATTTGTGGGAATGAATATGTTCTCCATCAGACCCGTGAGTTTCCAAACATTGGCCTTCCAGCAATCAGAGCACGGATTATTCTTTCTTGATTTCAGGAAACACTTGGAAGTACTGAGATGAGTACTATCTTTCTCTCTGAAGGTAATATTCTCTCCCTTACTCAATTACTCTGCAAGCGAGTGCTTCTGCTCCTACTTCAAAGTTTTCTATTAGGGATTAGCCATATTTGCAAGCCTCTAAGTTAAAAATATTTTCAGCAAACTACCTTGAGATACCATCAATTCCAGTAAGATTAGCCCATATCACAAAATCCCAAGACCAGAGATGTTGGCGTGGATGTGGAGAAAAGGGAACACTTCTACACTGCTGGTGGGAATGGAAATTAATACATTCCTTTTGGAAAGATGTTTGGAGAAAACTTAGAGATCTAAAAATAGATCTGCCACTCAATTCTATAATTCCTCTACTAGGTATAAAAATCACATCATAACAAAGATATCTGTACCAGAATGTTTATTGCAGCCCAATTCATAATTGCTAAGTCATGGAAAAAGCCCAGTGCCCATCGATCCATGAATGGATTAATAAATCGTGGTATATGTACATCATGGAATATTATGCAGCCTTAAAGAAAGATAGAGACTTTACCTCTTTCATGTTTACATGGATGGAGCTGGAACATATTCTTCTGAGTAAAATATCTCAAGAATGGAAGAAAAAGTATCCAATGTACTCAGTCCTACTATGAAACTAATTTATGGCTTTCATATGAAAGCTATAACCCAGTTATAACCTAAGAATATGGGGAAGGGGGAGAGGGAGAACAGGGAGGGGGAAGGGCAGAGGGAGGGTGATTGGTGGAATTACACCTGCGATGCATCTTACAAGGGTACAGGTGAAATTTAGTAAATGTAGAATATAAGTGTCTTAACACAGTAAGTAAGAAAATGCCAGGAAGGCTCTGCTAACCAGTGATATGAAAATTTGTAAAACGGTCTATTAAACTAGTGTTTGGTGCCCCATGAACAAATTAATGTACAAAGCTATGATTTAATAAAAAAAAAAAAAAAAAAAAAAAGAATTATGTATGTACCATGACTGGTTTATTTTGAAAGCCACCTGAACTTTCCTCCCTCCCTACAAAAAGACATAGGCCCTGCAGATCTGAATTCCTGGTCAAGTAGGAATGCCAACTTTGTCCTGGGTGTGACATTAACCTTCCTTCCTCAGCATCTAATCCTGAGCCTCCCCAAGGATATTTTGAGAGTTCCTGAAATTTGGACGTGGTGGAAAGTCTAGAAGACAGAGGCTCAAGGAGGGCCTGTCTATCTCCAAGGACAGTCATTTCTTCCATCCGTCTCTCCCTGTCCCTCTTTCTTGAGCTCTTCTTCTCTCAGTTTGCCTTTCTATAAAGGACAACACGAAGGGAGAACGTGTGAAAAAATATTTTAGTAGCTTGGGGCTTGGAGAACATTGCATTTTTTTTCTATTGCTAAAATCGTCCCCAGTCACTGCTCTGTCCTGGAACTCTGCACCCTTGCACTGGCTCACCTGAAGTTTCCCTGTTCTCAATTCCCTCCCTCACGCCTACAGTAAAGGTCATATTGGAACATATCAAAACCCAAGGTGCTATTTCCCATTCCTTGGCGATCAGTGGTTGTTTCTTCTCTCCATGCTCACAAATGAAAGCTAGCCACCAAAATTGCTTTATACTTTATGAGTTTTGTCAGGATTCTGTTTTCTATAACCTAAAACACTCGTAAAATGGTGCAAACACTAACGAGATGTGCCATTCCACATGAGCCACGGAGGGACAAATGCTACACATGGAACCGTCAGGGAGCATGCTCTATTTCTTTTTGATATCTCAGTTTTGTTTTCATCCACAAATCAGCTTTGACTTCGGGATGACTTCCCTTCGGGTAGAAAGATAAGCAGCCCTGTGTGTTTGACAATCCTGTCTCTTGTGACCAGCTCTAGTTATATATATGTACTGAGATGTAGGTATGTCTAGATACTGCCGAGGTAGAAGTAATTAGACCACAGACTAGAGAGAATTGGACAGAGACATGGACAGATAGGTAGACAGATGGATAAAAAGAACAATAAATAGAATTATGCTGCTCACATCTGTATGCTTAGCACCCACTCCAGGGCGTCACATACAGTGGGCCTCCCAGCATTGCTTACTGCATGAACAGACACAGAGAGTCATGTTGGATTCCTAATTGCAAGGTGTTTTTTGTTATTTCTTACCCAGTGAATCCAAATAGAGCCCCAACTTGGAGTCATTATCTCCCCAATTTACAGAGATACCACCTAGCATGGCTGATTCAGACTTTGTCTTTACCGTGTTCCAATTTGAAAGACCTCATCAATCCATTACTCTGTGTGGGTATGTGTGTGTGTTTTAAGGGCAAAAAGAAAGATGTATATTTTAATACTTAATTCAAACAAGTTCATGTGGGAAAGACCACAAAAGACACGGACACTTATAGAATGAACACTGATTCTGTTTTTGAAGGAACTGACCACCTCATGTATCTTTGAAAAAATAGGAATATTGAAAGGTTTTTTTTACCTATTGAGTTAAAGGTTATCTTGCTGTAACCTCTTCCCATTTATTTTGCGTTTATACTCATTCTGTACTTTCTCCTCCAGAGTGGAAAGGGATAAATGCTAATTGGAGGATTATTGTCCCTACTGAATAGAAGTTTCTACCTTTGGATCTCCATTAAAGCATCCTCACCACTCTTTATTAACCTCCAAGGATGATTCCTGGGAGACAGAACATTTAAAAGCAGCAATTCTAGAACAGAAATTTCCTAAAATACTCTGCCACAAGGACTTTTATCATTTTATTTGGGAGAAATGCTTTTTCACCCCAATTTTATTCCCCCTCTTGCTGGGTGAAACTTAAGAGACCTTCGTGCAACTGTGTACAATGGCAATTCCAAACTTTCCTGTGAAGAAGGAAGTTTGTACCCCTGACCTAAGTTTCTGCCCTGGTATAGTGAGGACATTGCCATTTCTTGTCTGTCTTTCTGTCATCTTGTTTCTACCTGGGGTGAGGGTGGGAAGAGTGGGGTCTGTAGTCAAAACCTCACAGCAGAGGCACAAGGCAAGCACTGGTCCTGATGTGAGCTTCACACTTGTGGAATGTCAGAGCAGCATCATAAACATTTATTTCCCAAACATAGGAGAATCATAATGTCCTGCTCACTAAACTGAGCAGCACTAATCTAATTTCATTACTTGCCATGGAACAGTGGGGCTGAGAGGCTATTAAGTTTATCCAAGCATGATGATTTCTCATAATACATAGCAGGAAAAAAGGGAGGGTTGCTCAGAATGCTGGGAATGTGAGACAAGGGCCACCAGGATGGCAGGGCTGTCACAACCTGTCAGGGCTGTCTTAGATCAACCCATCCATTTACTTGTGTGCTCTTGAAGGGTTCCACAAAATAACTCTGAAAGCTTGTGCTTGCTTCAGAGCCTCATTTATTTTTATTAGCAGCAGATGGAGGTGAAAGTCCTCTGAGCACTTTATTAGCGTGCTGCCATTCACTGAACAGCAGCCCGCCGGGCACGGACTGCAGATTTCTGTCCATCTGTTCATTCGCGTCTCCCGATGGGCTCCCGTGGCACAACGAGCAATAGCAATTTTAGTGTCAACAAGCATAATTAAAGGTCTGAAATGTTTTGTAGTATTGCACTTTCTATAGACTGGATAATGCCATGGAGAGTAATTTCTGTCACATCTAAATGCATTTAGCATATAAATATATTATTGTCTTGTAAGGGATAATAATAATTGGTTCCAATCACCTGCGGCTAAGTACATACCTCAAAGAACATTTATTTTGCTTTTTCCTATTTGATGTCCTTTATATATTTCAAGTAGGTCCTCTCACATCATAGGCGTTCATGAGCTTGATGGCCTCTTCAACTGAATAAAAGGGCAGGCGAGCAGAAGACATTTCTCATCTCCCGCATATATTTTCTTTGTCTTTTTCTGATGTGTTCTGTGAGCAGCCAATTATATTTATGCATTTGCCTCAGGAGAATCTTACAGGTCACTTAAAAACGAACGTTTTTTGCCTGGGTAGGAATTCCCTCATTTTTAGTTTTTAATTTAATTAATTTATTTATCTATTTATAGACAGAGTTTTACTGTCTCCGAAGCTGGAGTGCTGCCAACAGGCAGAGTAGGATTTGAAACCGAGCGATATGACTTCCATGTTTATATTCTATTCCAGAGGTTGTCAGACTTTTTCTTTTCAAGACCAGATAGTACACTTCTTAGGCTTCGTGGGCCACAGGGTTTCCAGGTGTTCTCAACTTGTCATCTCTGCTATTACGACACAAAAGCTTCCATAGATTAGTCAGTGGGATGGCTCTGTTCCAATAAAAACCTTGCTTATGGACCTGAAATATAAATTTCATGTGACATGAGATAAAAATTATCTTTTTTATCTTTTCCCCGATCATTTGTTGAGCCCCATATAAAAACAAGCCAGATTTTGCCTGTGGGCCATACCTAGTTTGCTGACCACTGCTTAGGACACTGCCACTCAAAGCTGTCCATGTGGTCCATGGATGAACAGCAGTGGCACCACTGTGAGGTTCTTGGAAGTGCGCATGCTCTAGTCCAGATTTTGAATTAGAATCTGCATTTTGCCAGGTGATTTATAACAATGCTAGGGTTTTGTAAGCACTGCCCCAAGAGGCTAACATCTTCTCTTTCATCTTAGAAAGATGACCCCAATAATTGGGATGGGAATGCAAACAACTTCTATTCCTGTCATCACAGAATTTTTGTGCCCATAGAAAGTACTGTACAAAACACTAGTTCCCCAAGAGGTTCCATTAAGAAGGGAGTTTGTGATCAAATAAATTTAGGAGTTATTATAATCTGTCCTAATCTTAGCACTTGCCAGTAAACATTAGCATATTAAAGGATTTGCGAAGTTCTACAGATTGTTAAAGTAATATGTTTAATCTGGTATTACCAAAATTTAATTAGCTAGGAAATCCTTTTTCTGTGAAACACATAAATATCAGAAAGCACTCTAAAAATAGGGCTTAAGCAATAGTTTTAAAGACAATGTGGAACCCAGGATTCAGTTGTCCAGGCACAGACCAATTTGTATGCTAACTTAATTTCACCAACTGTTTCTTTAACTGTAGTAGGAGTGTTTAATCCTCTGTACAGCTGTATCATTCTGTACCTCCCATCTTCTTTACATGTATATTATTAACTGACTACAATAATATCGTTTCAAGTAATCTTACCTTTTTATGTTTCAGGGAACTCGTCTATGAAATGTGAATAATTACATTTCCTAATTAAATGAGTAAATATGCACCAAATGCTTAGTAGCCTGTTTGACTCATAAGCATTCAATGTATGCTAGCTTTAATATTATCCAAGGATGTAATGTCAACTACTACCCGAAAGACCTTATAAAAAAGCAGTGTTGGAAATGTTTTTCTATGCCATTCTAATATGGTAGCCACAAGTCAAAACAGAACATTTAAAATGTGGCCAGTGTAGCAGAGGAACTCAATTTTAAACTTCTTTTCATTACCATTCGTTTAAATTTAAAAACACATATGTAATTATTGGCCGTGATATTAGACCACACAGCCACAGACAGAGCAAGGTATTACAAACCTTCAGCAGGTGTTTGTAGGTTGGTCCAGGGTCCTTCTCATTACTTGTCAGCCACTGAGTGTCTGCCCCACCAGTAGATAAACATACGGATGCGATCAAAAATATATTTGAGCACAAAATAGAAAAGCATAAAGGAATAAAATGGGGCTCTTTGAAAGTATAATTTTTTTCACATTTTACCTACAGTTTGAAATGGTTAAAACTAGACTTATGCCTCTGACCTATCCGTCTACTTAATGCCCCATAAAGCTTTATGAGGCTTTTTAAGAAATGGAGCTTGGGATTCTCAGTGGGGCAACTGTCTGCAGATTATGGCTTTTAATGGCGCCATTCCTTCCTGGATCGCCCTCATGAGCTACCAGATGAAAACAAAAAAAATGACATGCCACTGGCTCCTTTATGGGACAGAACTGCATTTGTGCAGAAGAAACTATTAATAAACATTCTGGGCAAGAAGCTGAAATACTTAGGGAACCAGAGGGTATTCTTACTTTCCCAGGCACCTCAAAGGAGTCCACTTTTGTTTTACCACCAGGGTGGAGGAAGCCGTGAAAAAGAGGGAACAAGAGCATGGAGCCAGATGCAGGGGGGGAGTTTGTGGACTCTGAAATCTAATACAACTTCAGAGATAGCGTATTTGAGATGAGTGAGGGGTGTTATCTGAAATAAAGTCTAACACCAAGGGAAGTGTGAGCAGATATCCCAGTAAAATAGATGACAGAAAAGATGAAGACATTTAGGACTTGGATTTCCAGGCCAAGTTAGCTGGAAATGAAGCTCAATTCACATCATGGAGCCCCTTGACTGCTCATCCCACTAGGAAAGTGCCTGACTCTACTGCTCCCTTCTACTTCCTCATGCTGCCCGTCTCTTATGAATGTGAGATCACCCATGCATTGCCAAAGCTAGATTTCTGGGAGCTCTCTCCATCCCTCTGTTCTCAGTCCCTGAAGCCAAGCCTCCTACCATCATGTCCCCTAAATGGGTCCCTCCTGTTACCCCTTTTTCTCCAGTCCAAGTTCTCGTCAGTTCTTTCTTAGAGCATGTAGCAGGCTTGTCTTCCTGTATGGTAGACAGCTAGAAGTCCCACTCTTCTGGGAAAGGAGGACAAGGCTGGGACCTCCAGGGCTGCCCATCTTAATTCTGTCCTAAGTGATTGCTCACATCTGGGGACGAGGAGGCTCTCTACCAATGTACCAGTCAGAATTTAGAGTGCCAACTGCTAAAAGATGGGGTCTTGGGTCTAGTCTCCAGGTCTAGCAGAAGGTACAGTAGAGTCTTGAAGGTGATCTAGAACAGCCTTAAGGTTAATTATTATGCCATTAGCTTAAATCTACATTGCAGTCCACAACCCCTAATGGACTCTCAGAGAGGCTCATGGGAAGCCTTGATTCTGCTTCCAACGTGACCTCTGAATCACAAGATAGACCCAATCCAGACAGTATAAAATAGACATGTCAGCCATAATCCATACCTCTTTGTCTGCTTTCAATAGCAATGGGGTCCATTCACTGTCTATGGCAAATGTATCTTGTCCCATAAATCTCCTTATCCTGTAAATCTATCTTTTTCTTCCTCAATAAACTTTTTTCACACTTGCTGTACTTTGGTGAGTCTCGCCACCTCTTTTGCCATGAGCATACCAGCACACCAAAGACCAAGGACACAGGCAACTGCCTGAAACCTCAACATTCCCAGCAAAGTTTCACCCCGTCTACATTTTTTCCAAAAGTTACTGAAGGGATCGAAGTAAGATGGAAGTCTTTCCACATCCCTTAACTTCTTGATAACTTCCCAAAGCTCCCCGTGGCCCTTGAGGGCTCTTTTAAAAGACATTGACTGTCCTTTGCAGACTGGTACCCTTAACTTCTGCTACTACACCTGGCAAAATTCCTATCTAAGCCAAACGGAAGGTTTGGCTAAGCCTTGTAAACATCTCATCCTTTCCTGTCTCTTCTGAGCTCCTTTCCTAGAGTTCACCTTACCCTGTCCCTACAGGCCTACATGCCACTCCTTTCAAAGGCTGGTTCAAACACCCTCTTATCACTCCCCCCACCCCCCACCTTGCCAGGCTGAGACCTATCCTTTCTCTGTACTTTAATTATGATTCACACTGCACATTCGTCAACATTGCAGGGCCTGACTAGTTGTACATTCCCCTGTAAAGCCTCTCCGGTCACTTCTTTCTCTGCTTCTCCTATCACCCTCAGGGGAGCTGGTTGCTTCCTCTTTGTTGCCTTTGTGTAACTCTGTGGTAGCCTATAACCCTCTGTACATACAGTGGGACCTCTGTAAGTTGACCATACAAAGGACTGTAACAAGCCAATCAACATACAGAGGTGGTCACTACAAGAAACCAGGCCTACTGTACTGATACATACATGAAAATTAGGTCAACTTAAGGAGGTGGTCCAAGTGGGCACATGATCAACTGGGGAGTTTCTACTGTAATTAATTGTCCCTGTACTTCTTGTCCCAAACAAACTATCCCTCCCTGCATGCAAGTTCCTGGGCTCAGTCTTGATTATATCCCATTTACAGAAAAGAAGCCATACTCTGTAAAATAACGTAAAGAGATTTTATTGTGATCCCAATTTGAAGACCATGACCTGGAGCCACACCCACGGAGCCTCTAGCAAGTGGACTCATAGTGGTGGGTTACAGTTTGGTTGCATTGGAGTTACAGTTGGATTTTATATGTTTTAGGGAGACAGGAATTACTGGTAAAGTTATAAATGAATATGTGGGAGGTATACAGTGGTTTGGCTCCAAAAGATGGGACAGCTCCAAGCAGGGGCCCACAGGTTACAGGTGGGTTTAAAGATTCTTTGGCTGACAATTGGCTGAAAGAGTTAAGTTCTGCCTAATAGACCAGGAGTCACAAAAAAGGAATGCTGAGTTAAGATAAGGGTCTGTCATATGCCATACTCTCATGGTTAGTAGTGTATGTTGAGGATCTGCAAGTGTGTCTTTAGTCACACTTACGAGTATGTCTTACTTAGCCACACTTACTCACTAAGTGTGTTTTACTTAGTCTTAGATCTATTAATGGGTCACAGAGGGCATCTTTAAGAAGTGGGTGAAGGCATGATGAGGCATGTCTGATCTCCTTTCTCATGGAATTCACTTTCACATATGCCTTTGGGCAAGAGGGTGTCCAGTCAGCCACTGGGGGTAGGGAAGCCTTAAGCTTTTATTTTAGGTTGCAGTCTCCAGAAGCTAGCACAGTGCCCAGTGCATTGCAAATGCTTAGCTACTTAATGAATGCATCAAATAAATAAGAGACATGAATGGATGAGAGTCATAAAAAGAAGGAGAAAGAATAAAAAACCCCAAAGGCACTATTTTATATTCTTCATTCAGCAACATTTTAAATGCTGAATGTGGAAATTTTCTGTTATTTCTTCCTAGGCTTGGGAAAGGCAGTTACTCTGTTGCCTAATATGCTCACCAGTTACTAGCTTTGAGACACAACATTAACTGACTGCAATTAATCAGACAATTCTAATGGCAAACCATCTCTAAAATTCTGCTCTTTCAGTTATTTTTAATACCTTTGAGGACTAGAACAATGTATTATGCAATCTTTTTAAATCCCCTGTCTTGCCATATCCCATAGCACAAAACAGTACAAGTTCCATAAATGATTGATTGGCTGTCATCAGAATGGAATCTATTCCACTCATGTAGGATAAATGAAATTTTGCAGCGTTTTCTGCCTATTTCTTGGCCTTTTACTATGTAAAACCAGTAAGTAACAATAAAGATGTTTCCAAAACACCCAATCATATCATTTGTGTTTTTCAGATTTGTAGCCAAGTTATTAAGTAGCCCATCACCAGCAGGACTTATGAGACTTGATTTGGATTCAAGTGCAAGAAACATTGGAAAGACCTTTTTCAGTAAGGATAGCCTATTGACATGTAAGAGAGGATGATAAATCAGTTCCTAAAAGGCCTAGGATTGTTTTGCCTGTGAAGAATCTTAAATGAGAAAAGCTGAGGCAGAATTAATGTGGTCATTTCAGCTCAAGTGTCATTATCATTGTCATGCAGGATAGAAAAAGCATCATGCAAATTTATTAACTGAACTGTGCAAAGAGGATGAAACCAGAGGAAACAAATGCTCTTAATTTCTCATATAATATGAGGTATTGGGGGGGGGGTGCAGTCTCAAGGATTTCTGTTAAATGTGAGTTATAATGCTTGAGAAGTTTGTTGCTTGTTTTATTTCATTTCCTCCCTTTATTAACACTGGTTCTTTCGTTTAACAGAGATGTATTAAGAGTCATAAATATTCATTCTAATTTTTCTAAGTTGAGAATCTCATCAAAACTTGATGTTGTACTATGTTGAAAAGCAACCTATTTAGACAAATGATTAATGTAATTAAGATATTTATGAATTGGAACTCTTTCAGTTGCAAAATATAGAAACTTCAGTCCAATGAAAATGGGCATTTATTGCTTCATGTGACTAGACAGTTTAAGGAGTAATTCCAATTCAAGCAGTGCTGGATCCAAAATCCAGATCATTCGTGTCTTCAGGAGGCTGATTTTTCTGCAACATTTGCTTCCGTTTTCCACTCTGTTGGCTCTATTTCCAGGTGGCCGTTCCAGATATATAGTTCCACTCTAGGAAAAAGAGAATATTTACCCCCAAACATCAAGCAAATGTCATGGAGTCAGCTCTGATTAGATCCTTCTTGGGGATTATATGCTCTTCTAAACTCACTGCCAAGGTCAGGAGGGTGAAATATTCTTATGCATGGGGCTGGGATATACATCTAACCCTGAATCAGGGCTTCATAGCAGCTCCATCTAAATAAACCACATGGGTTGAGAGTGTGAGGGAAGTGATTCCATGAATAAATGCCAGGTTTAAAAAAATAATATATATATATATATATATATATACATATATATATATATTTCAGGAATATAGTCTATAGCAACTTCATTTTGTAAATTATCCTCCTGTAACACTGGAAAAATAAAGTTCAGGTTTAAACCACATGAACTACTTTAAATTTTCCTGATTCGCATTCTGAAAAAGCCTTTGATAATAATAATAGCTGTTATTTTAGATTAGAAATGGTGAAAGATTCAAAGACACTTTGCCTGCAATTTGCACAATATAAAAGGCCTTAAAACCAAACAAGAAGAACTGAGCTTTGTCTCTTGGCAACTCAGTGGAATATAATTCTGTGAAGGCTCTCTGAAGTTGCAGCTATCATTTCCTGAGGTTCCCTACCCAGTTGTCAGTTCTTCTACCTTTGAACTTCACTTGGCACTTTGACTGAAGATCTCATGTGGCACTGACCATGTTTTACCTTGAATTACAAATTAGTGTTTACTTACCCTAGTGCCCTATGAGATGATATATTATACAGAAGAAAATTTTCTCCTCATTTAGTGTGTGATAGCAGGATTCATGTAACAGTAGGCATCCAAATAATTATGTTAGATATTATTCATTTTGATTTATTATTCATTTTTTTCATTTCAATTGTCAAAAGCCAACATTAAAACAAATTTGGTTATATATCTAACTGGTCTTTTATTCATGATTCATTCATGCATCTGCATAGTCTCCATTCTACAAAAAAAGAATCTAAGCTCCCAACAGACAACAGCAGAACAGGAGATTTTGTAAATATGGGAGAAAGAAACAGAAAAATAGAGGGGAAGCTAATTGGTTTAATACCAGGTTAATCCAGGTTACTTTTTTTGTAAGGATTACAGCAATCCTCTCTGCAGACTCAACTACACTGGAATCTTCTATTTTTCAGGAAAGACTGATCTGTTTGAGAATCTCTCTGCTTTCTTAAATTTTCAGTTTGGTTATGGATAATTAAGCAATAAATGACTCCATTTCGGTTTGTTCTGGTGAGACCTACTGAAGGAACTCGGTGCAAAACCACAGCCTCTCATACTTTTCTTTAACGCAGTAAACGACTATGAAAATGCCAGGTGCATTTCTGTATTATTAGAAGATACAGATGTGCTAGCAAATTCTTACTGAGTATGCATTCTATGCCAGACATGGGCTGAACATGTGTGTCTCTATTATCCACTTGAATTCCCCAGGATATAGGTTCCCCATGACTGAGTCCTGTCTGTGTACCTTCTTCCCCCCCCTTGCCCCCTCATGCTGTCTCAGGGCCTAACACAGTGACTCTCATTGGCAAGTACATATTTAAACAAGTCTCATGACAACCTTTTAGAAGAGTACTTCTCAATCAGGGGCAATTTTTTCACAAAGGAATATTTGGGAATGTCTAGGGACATTTGTCATTGTCACAACTCTGGAAGTCTGTTACTGGGATCTGGTGGACAGAGACCAGGGCTGCCACTTATCACCCTGCAGTGCACAGGACTGTCCTCACAACTAAGAAATGTTCTGGCCCAAAGCACCGTTTTAAAATAATCATGTTATCACTCTATACAGATAAGAAAACTAATGCTCAGCGGGGATATAAGTCTACCTTGGTGATAAAATTAAAAGCCTAAATTTTAACCAAAATCTTCTGACGTACTGCCTCAGAATTAGATATCAGCTGGTATGACTCTATGGAAATTTGAGCTTGGTTGTTGCCAGGCATAATTTGTAAAAGTAGATGGGCTGTTCCGTTGTTAGTTACTCAGTGGTATAACAACAGCTTAATAAGGCAATGTGCTGTTTGCGCTTATTCTGTGATAAATCAGTTAGTACATTTTTAAATCAAAATATTGGACAGGATTAAGGAAAGGCTTTTAGGCTAATAATCTGTTTGAGTTTTACCTTTGATCTGAAAGTCAAATAGGCCAGAAAAGGGCAATATTTCTTTTAAGAGATTTCATATGTTCCTCTTTTGAAAACTGGATTTATTGGAACCAGATTATACCATTATATCAAAGTTCCAATCAGACTTCCTGAAAGGTTTATGAAGCCAGGGATGGAGTCCTAAATTCATCTTTACCAATCACGTTAAAGGAACCATTTCTCACCTTTCCAAAATACGTTACATTATAAACCATATTGGACATATTCATAGTTCCAGGGCAAGAAATATGGCAGTGATAAGAGTCATTCAATAAAGAAATTGAGTGCTGAGGACACTCCATCACAGTTATAACTATGTGGGAAGGAAAGAGGTCTACATCTCTTTTGGATGTGTCTTTTTTCATGTTGTCTATCAGTTCCCAGTATCTAAAAGTCAAACCTCATTTTCCATGCTGAAGCAAATGAACAAACAAACAAACAAAAAGTTACATTAAGCAGTAATCCACTGAATTGAAGTCAGAGTAAAACAGAAAAACTAACTCCAAAAATATTTAAAAGTTAGAATCAAAAGGATCATTAAATGGTCTTCATATAATTTTAAATCACACTAAATGCAATAAAGTCCCAAAGCAATATTATAATTTTTCTATTCTTCAAAATACTCAAAAACATACTATAGATTTCTCATGAGGAAGCCTTTCTAGCTAAAGTAGGCACCATCTTAGAAACTAATGTCATTATTTTATAAATACACAAATCACTTCCTTTCCTCACTAGATAACTTTCTTTATTCAGTTAGATTAAAGCTGGGTGACTCCCCACCAAAAAAAAATCAAATCTACCAGCAGAGAGGAAACATTGTATTCGATTTGTGGGTGATCTATAGAAGACATGTCAGGTTACGTCTTCTGTTTCCCAAGTGCAATTTCAACCACTGAAATAAAACAATTTCAGCAAATGCTTACATAAGACAATATCTGTAAATGGTCAAATGTCAATTCATAGTGTTGATTTAGTTATGTTTAAAGAGTCACAAACTAGAAGATGATTTTTCCTTTATGTTAACCACTAATAAAGATTCTTGGCTTGACTTCATACATTTTTCTATAGTTATTGACATTATTTGGAGAATATCAGGTATCATATCATTTTCCCCCTGTTTTAGCCCACTTGTGTATCCTGAATTATATCCTAAAAATAGTGGACAGCTCCTGCTCATGGACTCAGGAATGTTACATGTATGTATTCTCAGGAATGTTACATGTATGTATTCTCTTCTTGTCTGAAGAAAAAAGGGAAACTTACCAACATTTATGGTAAGAAATATTAAGCTGATCTTTTTAAAGTGTTTAAGATGTGACACAACTTTGGGGCCACAATTACTCTCCAAAAGTAAGACAAACTAAAAGTATCTCAAAGACTTAGGACATCTAAAATTGGGACTAGCCAATCTGTAATAAATTGATTATTCCCAGCTTTTTGTATCTTGTGCATCCTTTATCTCATGAACAAAAATATATAAAATATATGTTACATATTGAGGGTAGGGGGTAGGCAGATTGATATTCAACTATAAGAAATAAAAAGCAATAAACATCGGGGAAGAGAAATAAAACCTTATAAGTAAGTCTTAATGATAGCCTGACTTGAAGCTTTACGTCATCTTCGATTTTCAATCTCTGGTGGAAGACAAGGACTTTAAAATATTTTCAAGTGGGATCTTATCATAACTGTTCTAGGCCGTCTATATTATTCAAATTTGTTGTAGACTTTCTTATTGATTATTAATAATTGCCCATTTGTCATTGAAAAGTGCTTCCCTTTATTCCCTGGATGGTCAAAACATGCAAAACAGAAGTGGGCTTTCTATTCCATTCATCTGGGTAATTTATTTATTTAATAATATAACAGAGATGCATTGGATGCCAACTCTATGCTGGGCTTATCTATGGGGATGGACTACATTAGTCAGAGTTCTCCAGAGAAACAGAAGAAATAGTATATCTACGTCTGTATCTGTATATAATTTATCTGTCTACATCTGTATATACACAGAGAGAGAGAGAGAGAGGGAGAGAGAGAGAGGTTTTGACTCATGTGACTATGGAAGCTCATAAGTCTGAATGTACAGGGCAAGTTGTCAGGCCAGAGATCCCAGGAAGGGTTGTTGCTACAGCTCAAGTCTAAAGATAGTTTGGAGATAGAATTCCTTCCATTTCAAAGAATCTCAATATTTTAAGATTTTCAGCTGATTGGATGAGGCCAAACCATACTGTGGAGAGTGATTCACTTTACTCAATTTTAATTGTTAATCCTATCTACAAAATACCTTCACAGCAATATCTAGAGTGGTGTTTGACCATATAATCGAGCACCATAGCCTAGTTAAGTAGATACATAAAATTAAACATCACAGTGACACAGCAGTGAAACAAATAGTCATGGGAATCCAGCCAGGTTAGAACTTTACCTTGTTAGAGAAGACAAATAATACAAAGGCAATTGCCCACAAAGTGGGATGAGTGGTAGAGTTGAGAGGAAAATGAGTTACTAAGAAAACACAGTAAATCCAACTAAATAAAGCAAAAGTCCTTGTGTACCATTAACCCTATCCTTTCCTGTAGCTTTTTATTTGCAATAGAAATGAATCAAGAGAGAAGTTTAATATGAGTGGTTTGGGAGACACAACCTTGCATGCTAGAATAATATGGGCTTGTCAGTGAATCTGTTTAGTCAGAGACCTCCTCATTTGCTCATTTCCTTCTGGTTCTGAAATACTGTTGTATTAAAGGTAATTTGAACAGATTTATCTGATAGAGAATCACCACACCACCCTACCTGGGGTTTCATAAACAGTAGCCCCACCAAAGCATGCCACATCCATCAGAAAATTAGCATCCATTCTCACGACAGCCAGATATCTCACCCTGGTCTGGTCCTTATAGAAATACTATGACTCCACTCATATTCATGATGACATTAATGTATTTTGCCTAGTTCTGGCATTAGGTGCAAATGGTAATTTTTAATGTTTAATAAATAAGTAGTGTGTATGAGAATCCATGAAAGAAGAAACTACTGAAACTGCTTTAATTATTTAGACTATTCTACTAACAAACTACAATGCAGACTAAAAGAATTTATTTGGAATTTGTGAGTCTAAACAGGAATGAAATTGAACAAAATTAATGTGAGTGGCAATTGTACCTTCTAATGGTACTTTTGAAGTAGTGTTCTACGTAGATGTTACTCTCACATTTGGTTGGGTTATTGTCTACATATTTGCTCTGGTTTTTCCCAGTCTAGTCTCAAGAAAAAAAAAAATAAAGAATGTTTTCATGGCTCATTTAATAACTATAGGTCTTTACATATAGGTCTTTGTTATACAGTAAATGTAGGCTACCATCTATTCGTAGTGATTAAGTACTTTAATATGTTTTTCCTGGTATAATTTACTTGGAATATAATACCCTTGAAAACTTTTTGACAGAAATATGAATACTTGATAAATATTATAAGCAAAAACCACGGAGTCATATGAGAATGAATAACATGATAGCCTGAGTAGACTGGGAGAGGAGGCTGATGGATGAAGTCCTTCCCGAGGGACTTACAGTAAGTTTGAGATGGGCTAACCAGGTAGGGGCTGATTAGACCAGCAAGGCAGGGGAAGGAAGACGGAGCCCCCTAGTCGGTGTGAGCATGTGCAGAGACCCTGAGACCACAAGCATTTCAGAAAGTCCAGCGTGGTGGTGTCTTTACCTTTCATGGTGAAAGACCTAAGAAAACAAGCCTTTCCCCCCACACATAATCATCTGAACAAACTGGACTCTCCAGTTTGCAAGTATAAAGCCACTGTCATCTTTCTCCCAAGTTCTTCAAACTGTTCTTTCAGTATTTTTATTTTTTTGCCTCTAATTTTAATTCTTAGACAGAACCCAAAGATTTTTTTCTATTTATCTGAATTGCAGAAACAGACTCATTTCAGTTACTGAGAGATCAGAGTTTTGGAGATCTTCTCCTCCCTTTCTTAGTGGTGAACTGACTCAGGCTTGGGCATGTCAGTGTGGCGTGGTCATCTTCTTACCACTTCCTAGTTCCAACTCTGCATCCAACCAGGAGAAGTAGTGGCTGTTGCAGTTTCTATCAGTCTTTGGTTCCTCTGGGAACAAACACTTTCCTCCTCTGCCTCATTGTGGGAAGGGGGTAAAGTTCTTAGTGCATCACTAATCCTTTCCAAAAGGAGCTTCAGTCTCAAGTCTTTAACCCACCCTTTCCTATGGGTTTGGACTACGCTCACCAAAGCTGAGAGGCAGGCTGACCAAACCAGACGCTGGCAGGTCTCACATCAGTTGTTTTGCACCTCAGATTAAGATGTGGTTGTACGTGACCTTCAATGCTTTGGCAAACACTAAGGCAGAGAGAGTATAAAACACCTTGCTAGTTTAGCAAGGAGAATGGAAAGAATGTGCTCAGAGACCAGATCAGCCAGACCTTGCAGCATGATATAAAACTCATAAACAAAGCAATATAGGAAGTCAGAGCAGTCTTTAAAATGATGATACATGTTAACTTCTACAGTGAAATTCAGTTGCTGTCAAATATTTTTGACCACAAAACCCACTTTAAAAGAACAAACTAGTGTCCCTTAACTGGGCTACACCATACTTTCATGGCTAGCATTGTCACCGCTAACAAAAAGTTGAATCTAGAAAGCAGCTCAAAAAATAAATGTGTGCTTAATTTACTTAGATTTATTAATCTTCTACTGATAATGATCGCCAAGGCGTAAATGCCTCTACTTAAAAGATTACCAGTTAGTAAGATATATTTCTTTCCCACAAGTGCAGTAAAAAATAAAAGACAAAACAAATAAACAAACAAACTACAGAGTAGCTTAAAAAATTCACTGTCATATTTCTCAAGGGTTAGAGATCTGAAATCAAAAGTATGGATGGGGTCGGTTCCTTCTGAGGGCTGGGAGGGTGGTCTGTTCTACTTGGCTCTCTGGTGGTGGATTCTCTCACTGGTAGATGGGGTCCTCCTGCGTCTACACATGGCCTGCTCTCTGTGAGTCTCTGTCCATGTGTACACATTTCTCAGCAGTCATATTGAGTCAAGGCCCACACTAGTGGCATTGACTTAATTTGATCATTTGCAAAGATCTTATTTCCAAATAAGGTTACTGGGGGGAAAACTTCAACAGTTTTTTGGGGAACACAATTCAGTGCATAACATAAAAATAAATATAAATCAGGTCAGTTTGTTAAATGACGTTTATGGATTTAACCCCAAACTTCCACTGAACCATTTTTACCTTATATGTATGAATTTAGCACATAAATTTCTAGATAGCAGTCTCTAGTACCTGTTATTTCAGACATACAGCATGTCTAAGAATTGAATTTTAGCAGCAAAGATGGCAAGGACGAAGGGAATAGAGAAAGAAATAAAACTTGGTTTGAGAAACCTCAGATCTATTATAATATCAGGTACCCGCCACAGTGTCATGGGCCAGTTTTTAAATCTCTGTATCTTCAGCTATACATAATAGAACTTTTTCTTTTTTTGAGACAGAGCCTTAAGCTACTGCCCTGGGTAGAGTACCATGGCATCACCGCTCACAGCAACCTCCAACTCCTCGGCATAAGCAATCCTCTTGCCTCACCCTCCCAGGTAGCTGGGACCACAGGCACCCACCACAATGCCTGGCTATTTTTTAATTGCAGCCTTCATTGCTGTTTGGTGTGCCTGGGCTGGATTTGAACCCGCCAGCTCAGGAGTATGTGGCTGGTGCCTTAGCTGCTTGAACCACAGGTGCCGAGCCAACAGAACATTTTTTAATATTTGTCTAAAAAAAAAGTTGTTGTGGTGAGTAAATGGTATGTTTTGATGAACACATTTCAAATTATAAATATTTAAATCAGCACTAAATAAATAGAAAACATTTCTATCATAACCTTTCCAAAATTAGTCTTATAATTATGCCATGTTCTGCTTTCTTTTCACTATTTAGAGTTTAATTTGACATGCATAAAAGGCAAGTTCCTTCATTGTATTTTGAAGGGTCTCAAGTGACATGAACAGCTTAGAAAATACTAAATGAGTCACTATTTTCTGAGTGAATATGAATTTTTCTATCTTTGGTAACTGAAATTGGATTTTAGTTATAATTACTGTGACCTTCTTACTTAATTATATTCTAAAATAATTTGTTGAATATATAGCTGGAAATTATATCTCCATTAGTGAATTAAATTTGCGATCAATGGTGAGTAATTAGACAGCAAGTCACAGAACAAAAAAATTAGTATTATTAGATCTGTGTGTGTTACATAGGGGTTCAGGTAAAATGTGGAGATATTAATTTTCAAAGCCCATGTCAATTTGAAACAATAATTTCTTTAGCACTTGACAAGTAGAAGGGGTATTAAAGGTCTTTGAGTACAGATTTCTTACTGTTTAAGCAGAAAATGAGGTTCAGAGAAGAAAAGTCATTGTCTGACATTGTAAAATGTGTTAATGGCAGGCTGGGCAGCAAAACCTATGACTCCCACCTCCACTCAGTGTTAACCAGTATTCCCGGAAAACGCAGAAGGAACAGATTGAACCTCTACTTTTGGAAATGATGCTGTTAATTGTCATTGCTTCACTTTTCTAACAACACCAGCTTAAATGTTTGAGGTTATCAAATTTTACACACAATTCAGGTTAAGTTTTACAGGATTCACTCTGTTTAGCTTAGTGATTCCCAAACATTTTGGTCACACTACCACTTTGTACTCTTAAAAATTATTGAGGATCCTGAAGAGCTTGTGTTCATATAGAGTATGTCTGTAAATACTCACTGCATAGGAAAAATTTAACAGCTTTATTGACATTTAATTCACATGTCTCACAATATGCCAATTTAAAGTGTAAAGTTCAGTTTTTTAGTATATTCAAAAATATGAAAAACCATAACCATAGTCAATTTTAGAATACTTTTATCACTTCAAAAAGAAACCTCATATCCTCCAGCTGTCATGTCCGCATTTCCTCACCACCACCACCAGTGCCAACACCCCATTCCCAGCCCTAAATAACCACCCATTTAACTAATCTAGAGCTAGAGTCCTCTATTCTGGGTCTCCACAGTAATGAAATTATAAAAAATGTGGTCTCTTGGGATTGGCTTCTTTTGTTCAGCATTATGATTTCCAAGTTCATTTCTGTTGTAGCATATGTATCCGCATGTCTGTCCTCTTTGTGGCCAGATAATATTCCACTTTATGGCTCTACCACCTTTTTTTTTTTTTTTTACCCCTTTGTCTGTTGATGGACTTTGGGTCCTTTCTACCTTTTGGCTATTTCATAAATAATGCTATTATAAACATTTGTGTGCAAGCTTTTGTGTAGGCATGGTTTCATTTTTCTTGGATATGTACCTGGGAGTGTAATTGTTGGGTCATATGTAAACTGTAATTTAACCATTCCCGTAACTGCTACACCTTTATTGAAAGTTGTTGCACCATTGTGGATAGATGTGCCTCCTCTTGTGTTCAGATGAATTTGCAGTGACCCCTATTTACTTTTTATTCACTGTTTTGATGACAGCGTCTGCACTTCATCTAAGTTACCTTGTTGGAATACTGCTGTTCATAGCACTCCTTTTTGTGACTGTATTTTATTTCTGTATTTTATTGAAAGCTGCTGCACCATTGTGGACAGATGTGCCTCCTCTTTTGTTCAGATGAATTTGCAGTGACCCCTATTTACTTGTTATTCACTGTTTTGATGATGACGTCTGCACTTCATCTAAGTTACCTTGTTAGAATACTGTTGTTCATAGCACTCCTTTTTGTGACCGTATTTTATTTCTGTAAGGCTAGCAATCGTGTTATCTCTTGGATTTCTGATTCTAAAAATTTGAGCCCTGCTTTTTTTTCTCCTCAACCATTTGAACTAAAGGTTTGACAATTTCTTTGATCTTTTCAAAGAATCAGATTTAGGCTTTATTGATTTTCTTTATTATTTTCTTTATTGATTACATCAGTGTCCACTGTAATATTTATTATTTCCTTCCTTTTGCTTTAAGTTTAGTTTGCTTTTTTTCCCCAGTGACTATAAGTATCACTTTATGTTATTGATATAAAATCTTTCTTCTTTCTTAATATAGGGATTTATAGTTAATTTCCCACTATCCACTTCTTTAACTACATCCCATAAGTTTTGTTATGTATACCATCATTTTTATTCACTTCAAAGTATTTTCTTATTTCCCTATTGATTTATTCCTTAACCCATTAGCTATTTAAGAATGTATGGTTTAATTTCCCCATATTTGTTAGCGTCCCTATTTTTTCTTATTATTGATTTCTCAAGTCATTCCACTGTTGTTAGAGGCATATTTTGTATTATTTCTACACTTTTAAGCATATTGATAGCCAAGAATGGTGGTTCATGCCTGTAATCCTAGCATTCTGGGAGGATGAGGCAGGAAGATAACTTGAGCTCAGGAGTTTGAGAACAGCCTGAGCAAGAGCGAGACCCCCATCTCTACTAAAATAGAAAAAAAAAAAAAATAGCCATGTGTTGTGGTGGGTGCCTACAGTCCCAGCTCCTCAGTGGGTTGAAGGTGGAGGATCACTTCCATCCAAAGGTTTGAGGTTGCTGTGAGCTAGGCTGAAGCCATAGCACTCTAGCCTGGGCAACTGAGTAAGACTCGGTCTCTAAGTAAGTAAATAATCAATAAGCAACATAAATAAATAAATAAATAAATAAAATTTTAAAAAAGATATTGAGACTTGTTTTGAGGGTCCAATGGTATATTACATTATGTACACATTATCTATGCAATTTGATTTTCATATTAAAAGAAGAAAAGGGGAAAATATGAATGTATGGTGTCTTTTATAATTACATCATTACCTTTACTAGTGTTCTTTCTTTCTGTAGACAAATTACCATGTGAGGTCACTTGCTCTCAGCTTGAAAAATTGTCTTCAGTAATTCTTTTAAAGCTGGCATTCTGGAAGCAAGTTTCCTCATTTTTTTTTTTTTTTTTAAATCTAGAAAAGTATTTGGCTTTTAATTATTTTTTAAGATTAATATGAGGATATAAATGATTGTTTGCATTTCTTATTTGAAGTCTGAATTGTAATTGAGCCCTTCACCTGGGGGTATGCTTTACATCGTGCCCATTAAATGTGGTTTTCAGTTTTTTTTAAAAAGTTTTGCTGGATATAGTATTCTTGGTTCACTATTTGTTTTCAAAATGTTAATCAACTGTTTTTCTGGCCTCCATGTTGTCTTTAAAAAAAAATGTTATTTTCTTTCTGTTCCTTGGCTTACATATGTCAATTGCTGTGCCTTTAAATTCACTAGTTTTTTCTACTGCCACTTTGCATCTACTGTTGAGTCTCTTAGAAAATTTCTTATTTCAGTTTTTGGTCTTTTCAACTTCAGAATTTCTATTTGTTCCTTTTTAAACATAATTTCAATCTGACGATATTTTCTGTTTAATACAACAGTTATAACTTCCTTTATGTCTTTAATCATGCTTTCCTTTAGCTCAATGAACAATTTTATTACATAATGGCTTATTTGAAGTAATTTTTGGTAAAATCCAAAATCCAACTCTTGGTACTAGTTATCCCTGAACTAAAGCTTGATATTATTTGCTTGTTTATTTCTTTGATGACGGGCTGTATCATTTTAGTAAAATCTATTTCACATTCTACCCCCACGATGTCAAGTCTGTGGTGTTATTCCTCGGGGAGGAGCAGGTTGAGGATACAAATGGTCACTCCAGGATTGCAAGGTCTGTTCTCCTAACTTCCCTGAACACACACAATTATTAAGCTCCACTAATGATCTGAGATTGCTCTTTTATTTTCAACAACATCCTGACCATAAATTTTTCTACAAAGTAATTCAGTCAACTCATGACTCCTTCAAATAGTTTTTAACTTCAGTATTTGATATTTCTTTCTGATGCCAGGAAGGCTCTTCAAGCTATCTTCCTGCTGAATTTTCACCTATAATCTTGGCTGTATATTTCTTAGATCCACATATGTCTTCTTATTTGCCTTTCACTACAGACTCTACTAGACTTGAAAGCATTCCTACTTTTAAAGTGCACCAGAATCAAGTTTCAAATGAAGTCAATACCCTCAAGAAGAGCCTGGCAACTACTTATTTTAAGGCTTGCTTCTCCTTCCAGGCAAAATCTCTAAGCTAGGGGTCAGAAAATGACAAACTTCTCTCTGACTGACACTTTCACTTAGGAGCTAAGTTGTGTGACTGATGGTGGTGTGGAGAGGGCGTGAGGTGCAGAAGTCTGAGGTTCTCTCAATTTTTCTCTCCTGGCACTGAACTGCTTGCCTGGGAGCCAAAAGAAAGGCTATTAAACCTCCTACTTCCAATATTTTTGTGTCTAAGACAGCACTCCATTGTACAAGTGGGGGTCAGGTGGAAGAAGAGATTCCTTATCTCTTGTTCAAAATCACCTAGAACTTAGCTTCAGCAACAGGCTCCTAGGGCAGAATGAGAGATGCTAAAATCTTGCTTTTTGGGGAAAGAAGTCCTCTAGATGAGAAATTGGGGGGGGGGGCTACATTTTTGGTTGAAGCAGTCAAGAGTGGAATTTCCATGTCCCTGAGCTTGGGCGGGAACTAGCAGTCTGGGTTCATATATCACAGACCCATTCCTTTCTTATTAAATTTTCATGAATTTTCTTGACTGGATATTTCTTCATTTGCTGTTTGACCTTTAGAGTATCCTAAAGGCCTTGAGGTGCTTTTCTTGTCATTGTTGTTTTATAATTTTCACTGAAGTAAAGGTAAGAGGAGCTCCTCATAGTTTCATGACTGAATAGTATTAGAAATTAAATAGAATAAACACAAGAATACACAAGCACACATTCCTTCCCCTAACAGAGTGGTGATGTCATCACATATCCCACAGCCTCTATTTGTACTCTTCCTACAGACACAACCTCCACCGTACATTCAGAAGACAGTGAGAGTGAAGAAGGCAAATACAAATCTTAGTACTGTTATGCAAATAACCTTGACTCTCTGGCCCCCATGAAAGTGTCTTGAGGACTCTCAGAGGAAGCTGGACCACACTTTGTGAGCAACTTGTCTAGAGTTTTCTTTAACATATAACTGAAGATGTTATTGATTAAGCCTGAAATTCAGGTCTTTTGATTCCATTTTCTGGATTGTTCTGCCAACATATTGCATACCATACTTTGGACATTGATTCATTCTATTAATACAGCTTTGAGCAGAGAATAGGAAATTAAACCAAGGTTATTTTAACAGGAACTCACAAAAATCAATTTATATTTACAACATTCTCAGAATAACAAAATATGAAATTCTTAGCAAAATGATTATCACACCCCCTCCTGCATACACATTTTAGACAAATTTATATGATTTTATTTTCAAAAGTTATTCTAAAGTTTCCAGGATAGTATATTATTTAAACATCAATAATAGATGGTTTAGTGAATCGCCCACTAATGAGGAAAATGGATTTGAATTTAATAGCATGTTTCATAACCTTGACATTCAAAAATGAGACTCAATCATGGAAACATACTTTAATTTTCAATGAAGACATAAGCATAATTATTTATTTAGAGAAACTAGGGCAAGAAGACATTTGGCTACTGAATTTATGTTTGATAAGATGATTCAAGCAGTCGCCCTTAGCATCAATTTGTATGTGAAACGTGAGTTTAACTGAGGAGAAAAGCTTCTGAAGCCAGTATATATTACTTAATGGTGAAACAATTTGGATCCTCACAATCTACAGAGATGAGAAATTAGTAATTCAGGGGACCACGAAGCTAAGAGAATTCTAACTGATAGCTCTGGAAAAAGAAACAGCAAGGGAGAAGAAAGCATGAGCTGAAAGGCCATTAGCTTAGACTCTATCTTATCAAAAGAAACTGGCAGAAAGAAGACTTGCCAATTATTCCCTTTGCTTCCTGTGATGCAGTCAGAATGAACTTCACTGCTAAGAGTTAGGAGGCATTAGACCACACTTAATGGCGAAGATAAAGATAATATTTTCAGATAAAAAAGGAACGGGTAGCTAATTTGTTAACTGAGGTAGAAATGGTTATTTCAGACACAGATTCCAACATTTCTCTAAAAGCAAACCAAAGATGATATATTCTGAGGGCAAGAGAGAGTTTACACATAGAGCAATAAATATAGAATAAATGTTAGATAACTAAGAGGTTTGAGAGAACCTGTGTTTGAAAGACAAGAATTCCTAATATGTTTTCTTCTTCTTCTTCTTCTTCTTCTTCTTCTTCTTCTTCTTCTTCTTCTTCTTCTTCTTCTTCTTCTTCCTCTTCCTCTTCCTCTTCCTCTCCTTCTCCTCCTCCTCCTCCTCCTCCTCCCCCTCCTCCTGCTTCTTCTTGTTCTTTTTGTAGCCAACCAAGATGAAAAGGAACTTAGATGAATAATCAATGGAATTTGTTCAACTAGAAAAAACAGTTGAGAAGTGAAAGTTAACAATCAAATTCTTTTTATCACTCCAGAGTTTTTATTGTCTATATCAAATATTTTGTTTAATACGTTGATGTCAAGTGTAAAAGACAGTGATGTTTTAGTTCATTCAGTTTTCTACATCTGGATTTCTTGAGGAATACATTGACTGTGAAAAACGGTTATGTGGACCAATAAATAATTGATGCTTATCACCAAGGCTGTGTCACAGTTATGCTGTTGTGAGAATATGGCATCATAGAATCTGTATAGTTTAAATTGAATGATTTTAGAGTTTTTTATTAAGGACTGTTAAGTGACTGTTTGTAAGATTGCACTACATTCTTGCTTTTTCCTGAATACCTTCAACATCTTTACAAAGTTGGTAATAGGGTAGGGTTAAGTTTTATGTCATAGGAAAATGTTCTATTTCTAGACATTATAGTCTTGCATAGTAGCTTCTTTTAAGGATAATATAGGGAAAATGTTAAGGAATTACCTTGAAAATCATTAGGAATCTTGTGATTCTCTTTATCCCCATCTGCAGGAAAAGGAAACTATAAGAATAGATACCTTGGGACCTAGACTGAAAAGGAGACTCTTGGACTTGACCGTGGACACAGTCGTTATTCTGTGTCCTATCTTGGGACCTAGACTGAAAGGGAGACTCTTGGATTTGACCGTGGATACAGTTGTTATTCTGTGTCCTTTGACTCTTCTTTTATTCCTCCATTCATTCATCCTGTAATTCCTGTGTTCAGTCTATAGCCGAGAACCAAGGAAGAAAAAATGGAGAAAAGTAGCTAATGCTCTTTCCTTATCCACGGAAACAATCTATAAGCATTGGCAGAGGATTCTCTGGGGACACAGATGAAAGAGTGACTAATGTCCTACATTGTGAGGATATGTTCTTGTAAAATAACACAGAAAAGAAGACATCTTAGCTGTCATTTGAAAAAAGAAGAATTCACTCACTGTGGAACGAAAACATCTCTCAAAGCAAAGAGAACAGCCTGAGCAAAAAGATATACAAATAAACTTACATGTGTTCCTCAGGATGTGCAAACTTGGGTGTAGCGTCTCTTGAAATGACGCACACAGACTGCAGGCCATATAAGCACTGATGTGTCCTGAGGGCTTACCATATACCAGACAGTGTGTTACAGTTTGTACAAGTGGACTTGTCCAATTTTCATGAGAACCTAAGATGATGGCCCCATCCCATTTTCTAAATGGAGAATCATGGCTTAGAGAGTTTGTGGAGCTTGTCTGAAGTCATGAACTATTCAATGTTGGACATGATTTTAATTCCAGACCACCTGCCTTCAGAAATTATACCCTGCCATACTCTCTTCTGCTTTGCTAACCAGTGAGGGAGGGTAGGAAGAAGAGAAGAAGAAAGAAGGAAGAGAAGGAGGGAGAGAGTATAGGAGAAAGGAAAGAAGAAAGACAGGAAGGAAGAAGGAAAAAAGGAAGAAAGGAAAGCAGAGGGGAGGAGGGAAGAGAGGAGAGAGGAAGGGAGAATGGATATTAAGAAGAGAGGGAGGGAGGAGGAAGAATCAGAATGATGACATAAAAATTAAGAACCAAGTGTATTCCATTTTTTAAAATAAATAAAAGTGGCAAACTCAGTTGTGGGATTGGAGACAGGGCAGGATACTTGTTGGGGCCAGTGCTCTGACATCTGAGAAAGTGGGTTCAAATCCTACTTTATAACTTTTGAAGCTGTTTATAAATTATTTAAACCCATATGCTATTTTCCTTATGTGACAACTGAGGATTATAACAGCACCTATCTTACAGGGATTTCAGGGAGAATTAGGTGAGGTAATGCATGTGAAGTGGCTACAACAGTGTGTGGTATTAGCTGTTGAATAAATGTTAGTTCTGACTATCCACTATAAGTTTATAATGAGAAAATGGCCTTTTCTCTTATAAGCAGAAGAAATAACAACTTTGCAATTTTTGTCTGCATTTGGCTTTAATACATGTTATTCAATTCTGAACTAGAGTAGAGTAGAAATATCAGCATTTGGGCTGATCAGTGAGTTAACCCTATCTGGTTCTGTTTATAGCCAATGTAAAACTTTGGAAAGCAGGCAAAGTTAGCTCAAGGCCTAATGTGTTCCATATGTTAATAATTTTTTTAAGTCTCCTTTTCAACTATCTAACTATAAATACATATATTTTTTAAATCTTGTTTTGCAATATAAAGACATGAACTCTATTCCTACTTGTCTTTCCATATTTGTGATAGAACTAAGTCTTGATGGAGTGATCATCAGTCATTTACCACTCATTGTATTAAATGAGAAAGTAAAAACTTTAAAAAATTATTTGGCACTTTGATTTGCTAAAAGTACATTCGATACCTTCATCATTATTTTTCAAACCACAGCGACTTGACTGAGATCCCTATGACTCTTGTTATTATAAATCATTCTCTTGTACAGGTATTTTAATTTATTCAATTTCTGCAACTCTAGTATGTAACAGGGGAGAATAGGACTGCGTGTGAAAAAAAATGAAGAAAATAGAAATTAAGGAGCAACAACTTTAAGTGTAACAATAATGAGAATTTATTAAAAAATTGCCAACATATTACTGGTTCATTGGAATAAAAAGATTACCTGTTCAGCAGCTCAAAAGATGTCCATGTATCTGAATAGAACGTGAGTAAACTGAGTTTATTTGTCTCATATTTTTGAAATCCATCTTATGAAAGGGAAGTGGTTATTGCTGAAGCAGCTCTAGGCCCAGGCGGCTCTGAGTTTATGTATGTGAGTATGTGAGTGTGTGAGTGCAGGCAGCTGTGCACATGTGTGGATGTTTGTGTGTGTGCCTAATACCAGGAGCACAGTCCTCACTCTACATAAGCGACTCCACGGTCAATGAATTACAGAGTGGAAGTCTGCAGTCAGATCCACATCCAGCCTGTGGTTCTTATGACCTGAGACAGGCAGCCTTCTTTTCTTGTTTCCTCTACTCTTCCATAAAGTATCAGTAGCAACACACTTGCTTCCAGAAACTTGAAGATAAAGGCAACCTTATAAAAGGGAGATCTAAGAGAAGAAATAATCTCCCAGCAGGAGACTGGTATGGTTTGAATGTGCCCCTTTAAAATGCAGGTGTTACCAATGTGACAGTATTAAGAAGTGGGGCCTTTAAGGGGTGATCAGCATGAAGATTCTTTCCTCTCTAATGGGAGTTAGGCCCCCATAACAGGTTTTAGTCAATGTTCTGTTAGCTAGCTCTCTGGCCCTTCTTCCTTCTGCACAAGAGGCCTTATCACACCAAATGTAGCACCTTGACCTTTGACTTCCAGTTTCCAAAACTGCAAGAAATAAATTCCCATATTTTATAAGCTGTACAATCCTAGGTGCCCTGCACAGCAACACAGAACACAGAGAAAGGAATATAGAGATAATTGGCTCCATCGTGGTGCTCCACCAAGTTCCCCGCCCAATAACAAGTAAATTTGAATGTTAGTTAAATCAGAATCAAACAGAACATATGTCAGACAAAACAAAAAATAATAATTGACATTAAAAACCTAGTGCTACTCTTCCCAAATGTCCTCAATTGTAATCTTAACTACATTGTCAAGTCAACTTTGCTACAGAGCGTCCACTAGAAACCTCTTCACAGTTTATTACAGAGAAGATTAGATTCATGTAGAAACAAACACACAAACAAAAGTAAGCAATTCCATTCTAGTTATTTGCAGCTTACCGAAAAATGAGTGCTAGTAGTTAAGATTTATTGAGTGCTTACTGCATCAGGCATGATTCTGTGTGTTTTACATGATTTATTTCACTTAATTATTATTTGCACTAATTGTAATCTTTATAAAGATGACAGACGAGAAAAGGCAATGGAAGATTAAATAACTATTTTCATCACTTTACTATGGCATAATCAGGAGATGAATGAAAGAGTCATTCAGAATTCCAGAATTCATGTTCTTAACTGCTACACTCTATTCTCCTATCTCACATTTGTCATATGTCCTATCATTTATAAGTATCCTACATATGTATTGTGTTACTGGACCCTAAACTATCCATATAAATGGATGACAGAAACAATTATGAATAGTCCCACAATTTCTAAGTGCTGGATTTAGCATCAGAACTCAAATTTCCTCGCTCAAAGTTCTGCAGATTTTCTACTGTGCTACCTCATTCCTTTTAATGAGTTTTTTCGTTGGACCCCAGTTGAGGGAGGCTTATGAGTTCTTTTCCAAAGCTCTTTAATTCCTGTGGGCCATTAATCTTATTTTTTCCTCTGTAGGCCACTAGTAACAAAAAAAATGAAGATGATTATACTTGTTTATGTTTCTTCATAAATCTAGTCATCTCTGTGATAAACAGTGAAGAAGTTGAATTACCTTTCAAATGGATGCTCTTTAGAGAAGCCAGCCTGATGCTGTCGCTGAGAATAGAATTGAGGACGTTTAGAAAAGAGTGGCACTGGCTTCTTACTATAGATTATCTGATTCCTGTGCTCGTTTGTGTTCAGTTTGATTTTGCTCCGACTAACCTTCCACTTCACTTGCATTTTTTCTGTAGTCTTGCAGTTGGCCCATTTTTCCACATTTACTGTCTTCTCTTTCTGTCAAACCACTTCTTGCACAAATTACCCCTCTGAGTGTGTGTGCGTATGTGTGCATTTGAATGATAGAATAGCATTTCAGGGAAAAAAAAAAGAAAGAAGCACTGACATATCAAGCAGCGATTCATCACGTCCCACATAGAAGGCAATGAGGCTGCTTGGAAAATCAGTGCCTGGGCTGCTTAATGCTGCAGCCCGACAAGGAAATCCTACAATAATCCATCTTGCTGTGGCAGAGAAATCTTATATTTTAATAATATTTCAAGATATACAACTCTAAGCTCAGTGTAAGAGAAGGCAAAAAAAAAAAAAATCACTTCCTATTAACTTAGAGCATTAATATACATTGCACATTTCAGCTTCCAATGAATAAGAGATTATTTCTTAATTCATTTTTTGATCATTACTTTAATCAATGATAAAAAAAACTGGAGTTCTTTTGCTGGGTTAAACACTGCTCGAATGATACAATGTCATCCTCTAATGGAGGAGAAAACAAAGGCAACAAATTTTTCTGCTTGCTAGGAATTGGTCATTAAAGATTCTTTTATTTTTCCTATAGCTAACACTGTTAGAGATTTCACTGCATGTCAAAACTACTCAAAATGCTGGACCGTCACATTGTCTTTTCCTTTCTGGTATTTACTGTCATGGGCAGAATATATAAAATCTCATGAAGTAAGGCAGCTTTTCAGAATATGGGTGAAGTTCTGTGAGAAGACAGCTGAAGAAATAAATCACTCCAAGAAACTTCAGTTTATTAATATATTTCAGCAAATAAAACAAATTAATGTATTAGATTATCTTTCTTTAGGAAAGATTCTCACATGTGCTTGAAAGAATTTGTTAGCAATAACCTTTTCTTTGGCATTTTTAACAAGGTACAATAAAAATACAACCTCTCGTTCACCCCTAGAATTATCCCTAAGGCTTTTGGAGAAAAAAAGTATGTAAACTGCTTCCCATGATGCTATCTTTGCGCGCGCATGTGTGCATGTTCTATTCTGTTTTGCTTTATTTTGTGACAATAAGTATCAGCATTTGATTGGCAGTTGGAAGGTTGGTCCCTAATTTAAACACATCAGAGATGATTAATTTACCATCTACCTTCAGCTGTTCTATCTTTATTATCATTGTGGCAAAAATTGAAGATATATATAAAATACATATAATATATATATATATTTAATACATATAATATATATATTTATATATATGAACAACTTCACATATATTACGAACAACATACTATATATTTGTGATAGCCCTCCAACTTAGTCTAGCAAAGAAAAAGATGTATCTGGTGAAGCTAAGTTTGGTTGCTTAGTTGTGTTATGGAAGCGCATAATAGGACTGCTCTCTGCAAACAGCATTGCAGGAGTTGCAAACACATAAACAAAGAGTTTCACATACAAACCTATCTCCTCTGCCCTCATTCATATACATAGAATAGGATAAATCCTTCGGGTATAATATCCAAAAATCAAAGATCGATTAGCTGTGTAATTTTGGACAAGCTTTTAAGTGTTCCTCTTACAACATTTCAGAGAACCATGAAATTGCTCTTGTGCAAAAGCAGGAGGAATTGTTGGCTGGGGCTGAGCAAGGTAAACAGCTGCCAAGTAACCAAAGTGAGCCTAACCGGAGAGTCACAGCTCTCCACCAGTGAACTAAACTCACGTAGCCAGTTTTAGTTTAGTTCTTCAGCTAAAAAGGGAAAATGTATAATAAGGACAGATGACCACACTTGGGAGTAAAATGTTGTCTTGAAAAAGAAAGCATCAGGGACATGGGTCTTAATAAACAACGTGGGAGATGCTCACAATTGGGAATTCGTTGTGAGATTAACATGTGAAGAGTGTGATGTGACTCTGACAAAAAAAGAAAAGGAGAAAAGTCTTCATCTGATGGGAGGAGGACCCCAAACAGGGAGGGTAAAGCTTTCCTTTCCAATTATTCTGAATTGGACCATACGTGAATAAGACCCATTCCATTTTGGACATCATTTTTGCCAATACTGGCAAGCTGGAATCCCACTTAGGCAACTGATAATGTGTAGATTTTGTTTGATAATAAGAAAAGTTGTACAGTACTTAAGAGCATGGATTCTGGAGTCATTCTACTGGGTTCAAAGCCTGACTTTCCCACGTTTGGAAGGAAAGTCATTGCAACACTCTGCTCACCATCTTTTCATCTGTACAATGAGATGCTAGTACACTTCAGAAATTTCTGGGAGGAGTGAGTTACTATTATAATATTATAATGCTACCTGAAAATGTGTTAACAACAAAGAAACATGATGAGAAAAGAGAGAGCGCTTGGTGCAAAGAAGAGAAGCGACTTCCAGACGACTAGGGAGCAAAAGTAACATCGATACAGTTACTCAGAAAAAAGGTGTAAAGGAAAGTGTAGTTTTTGTATCTGCCGCCGGATGCATTGACCAGGAAATTCATTACCTTGAACAGAGGGATTCAAGCACTTAACATATTTTAGGATTTAAACAACAACAAGGTGAAAAATAGTGAACACATACATTTAGGCTATAATTATTTGTTTTCATTAATTTGATTTGGAGTGAAAAATAAGAGATCTGAACAATACTAAAGGTCACAAAACTAAAAGTAATGTATTCTCCCCAAGTTCATTCCATTCCCAATCCTTAAAAGGAATCAGTTTTATCTCCTTTGGTAGTTTCCAGGACAATAAAAAATACACAGAAACTTCTGGTTACTTGATTTATTCATAGTTTCCAATATATGCAATTTCCCCATTGAAAAGGTAAGAAATTTAATAAACTTTAGCTTATTTCCTATTTTCCTAACCTCATCCACATTATTATTATTATTAATAGTATTATTATTAGTAGTAGTGTTTTATTTTCTTTTCAATTTTAAGTGTTATACGCTAACAGGGTTACAGTTATTTTTTGAAGAATGAAATTTAAACACTTTCTGTTATGTCTTTAAACAGGGAAATGATAAATGTTTCCCCATCTCTCCTCTGTAATTATAACTAAGCCTTTGATGCTTTGCTCTAAGCTGATTCTAAAAACTGAAGTGAATTAGCAATGCTGAGAGTATTATTATTTTGTAAATATTATTCACAGCAGGAAGTATGGTATACTTATAAAAATTTAAAAGCAATCCAAGGCCACAAAGCCAGTGTGAAATGATTCTTTCACCCCATGCTGTCTTCCTACAATTTGGTTTGTTTCATCCTGGGACCATGACTTCCTTGGGGTTTTCTGCTTTCACTTCAACTTTTTGTTGCTGGCGTGTTTTGTTTTTAAAAATGGTTTGTAAATTTATTTTACCTTGGTAAAGAAATAACTACCTATTTATACAGGTCATCCGCTAAGATATTTATCTTTTCATTTGTCTGATAAAATCTGTCTTCTTCCTGCCTCTTCTAACGTAGGCTGGTTGTTTCCTATTCCACTAGAAATCTGACAACCTGTCATATGTAAA
>CAUYPK010086803.1:0-55872 GCA_963574355.1 Loris lydekkerianus | reverse complement strand
AAAAAAGGTCTAAAGGTGTTTTTTATTTTGTGGTTATGCATTTTATTAAGGAAATTTGGTGTTATTCCCCCCCCCCCCCCCCCCCCGGGAAGCACCAAGGACCAGTGGGCATATTTTGAATCGTCCAAGCCTGTTGGAGTATTCTTCCTTTTGACTCAAACATAGGTATTGATTATGTTAAGGGAGGTTGTTGGAAAATTGTCACTTGAGATTATATATGTTTTCAACAAATGGGCCCTCTGTTATTTATTTATTTGTTTATTTTTGAGATAGAGTCTCGCTTGGTCATTCTTAGTAGAGTACCAAGGCACCTTAGCTCACAGCAACCTCAAACTCTTTTTTTGTTGTTGTTGCAGTTTTTGGCCAGGGCTGGGTTTGAACCTACCACCTGCAGTATATGGAGCCGGCACCCTACTCCTTTGAGCCACAGGTGCTGCCCTCAAACTCTTGAGCTTAAGTGATCCTCTTGCCTCAGTCTCCCAAGTAGCTGGGACTACAGGTGCCCACCACGATACCCAGCTGTTTTTTAGAGACAAGGTCTCGCTCTGGCTCAGGCTGGTCTCAAACCTGTCAGCTCAGGCAGTCCTTCCTCCTCAGCCTCCCAAGTGCTGGGATTACAGGGATGACCCAGGCCCTCTATTTTAATTGTGATGTTTCCTAATTGCTTTAATTGCTCTGTTAAAAAAATCCATTTATGTCAGAGTTTTTTTTCTCAACTTAATTTGGTTAAATGCTTTTTAATCTCTCAGCTTTATGAAAACCAACATAAATACGTATTTGCCATAATTAAATATTTACAAATAATACAGGGATATAGAATATGGAAGTCAGTCATTGGATGTCACTCTTATGTGTGAACAGATATAGCTGAGTGATTTTGTAAATAGTGTACCCAGTGCCTTGACATTTTCAGTAGTAAGAGTCAAAAGCTCATGCTGTTGTGTGTGTAATATCTCTGTAGAAATAGGACTGGTTGACTCTCTTGCATCATGGTTTAGTTTATGAGAATCCTAGCATCCTATATTCTATTTGCTTCTCAAAAGTTGTTGTGTAACTAGTTGCTTACTTTTTTATTTCTTCATTATGGAAATTTTGGTCAGATCGTTTTTAAAATCTTATTTATTACAATTATTAGCAAATGTAAACGTAATTTATCCTCAATTTTCTTTGGAAATGTGGTTAGGAAAAGTGTAATGAGGTTTCTTTTAAATTGTGTTTTTTCCAAATTCTTTACTGTTTAGAAAAATACTTTTTGGCTTGGTGCCTATAGCAGGGTGTTTATGGCGCTGGCCACATACACCAAGGCTGTGGGGTTTGAACCCAGCCCAGGCCTCCTAAACAACAATGACAACAGCAACAACAAAATAGCAGGGTATTGTGGTAGGTGCCTGTAGTCCCAGCTACTTGGGAGGCTGAGGTAAGAGAATTGCTTAAGCTCAAGAGTTTGGGGTTGTTGTGAGCTGTAACGCCATGGCACTCTACTGAGGGTGACATTGTGAGACTGTCTCCAAAAATAAAAGGGGGTGAGGGGGCTCGGCACCCATAGCACAATGGTTACCGCATCAGCCACATAACACCAAAGGTGGTGGGTTCCAGCCCAGCCCAGGCCAGCTAACTAACCATGGCAACTGTAACAAAAAATAGCAGGGTTGGGCGTGGTCCCAGCTGCTTGAGAGGCTGAGGCAAGAGGATCGCTTGAGCCCAAGAGTTTGAGGTTGCTCTGAGCTGTGACGCCATGGCACTCTACCGAGGGTGACATGATAAGACTCGTGTCTCAAAGAAAAAAATACTTTTCATTGGGGTTGAACATGTAACATTGATCCACTCAGGTAAATTCCACTTTCTTTAAACTATTATTTGGTATGCCTTATTTTTTGCAATTTTTGGGCTGGGGCTGGGCTTGAACCCGCCACACCCAGTATATGGAGCCAGTACCCTACTCCTTGAGCCACAGGCGCCACCCCTGTGCCACCCCTATGCCATTTTTTTTATTTGTTTGGAACAGTCTCACTCCTGTGCCCTAGGTAGAGTGCCCTGGTGTCCTAGTTCACAGCAAAACTCTTGGGCTCAAACAATCCCCTTGCCTCACCCTCCCCAATAGCTGGGACTATAGGTATCTGCCACCGCACTCCACTCGTTTTTTTATTTTTAGTAGAGATAGGGGATCTCACTTTTTCTCAGGCTGATCTCAAACTCCTGAGCTCAGGCACTCCACCCACCTCGGTCTCGCAGAGTGGTAGGGTTATATGGTGTGAGCCACTGTGCCTGGCCTGTTTTGTACTTTATTTTAAAGTCATTATTACCATTGATCGATCATCTTCGTCTCCAGTTTTGTAATACAAACTTACGTTGAACTTGTTGTATTGCCTCGGCGATTATTTCAATAACCAGAAATTCTGCTCTTGCCCATATTTGTTTACTTCTTTATCCACTGTTGCTAGGGAATTTTAGTGTATATAATATTGGTAGTATTGTAATTTAAATATTTACTGCTTACTTCATGATTCATAAAGCTTTCATTGGGATATACTAAGTTGGTAAGTTATAAAACATATTCTGTACATCTAGTGGCCTTATGAGTAATCTTGTGTTACTTGGAATATAAAACAAGCATTTTTTCCCTTCTGTGTTAAAAAAAGATTAATTTTGTTAACCCTTATTAATTCAGTGATAATATAGTATTGTATTCAGGATGGTATTTACTGGTACTAGTAATACTGCTTTTGCTGGGTGATCTAAAGAAAATTTATTCTTATAGATGGGAAAACTGAAGTCCAGTCATGAGAGGCCTGGCAGTGATAACTTTGTGGTTCTATCTTGAGGCTTTTATCCCTAGTACTTTGTATTTTTTGTACTGTAGCTACCTAATTTTGGCTTTTATTGACACAAGTTTATTTCCTTACCTTTTATTTTATATTTTTTATTTTATTTTTTAAGACAAGTCTCACTCTGTTGTCCAGGCTAGAGTTCTGTGGCCTCACCCTAGCTCATAGCAACCTCAAACTCTTAGGTTCAAGCAGTCCTCTTGTCTCAGCCTCCTGAGTAGCGCCTGCCACAAGGCCCAGCTAATTTTTCTATTTTTAGTATAGGCAGAGAGGTCTGACCTTGCTCAGTCTAGTCTTGAACTCCTGAGCTGAAAGGATCCTCCAGCCTTGGCCTCACAGGGTGCTAGGATTACAGGTGGGAGCCATTGTGCTGCCTTTTCCCAACCTTTTAAACTATAGAAGGCGCTGATAACCTAATTAATTTTTCTCATATTTTCTCTTAGATTGCGTGTGCACTAAATAAAAATGCTATATAAATACTCAGTTTTCTAGAAGTATCTTTTGGTTTTGATAAGAAAACACTTTATTTCTTTAACAAAAGGCAGTAGCAAATTTTTCTCAGCCAAGGCTTATACTCATTTGTCTGGATGGATTAGTGATTGTGTTGGATATGAGGTCTGTAGTTTTAATACAAATGACAAAAGCTACCATATAGGTCTTTTCCTCTGGCTCATGTGCTTAAGATGGATTAACCACTCAGAGTTATTTGCCTGAAATGTAAGGGTTTCCATAACAGAGGAGAGGTATGAAACAAAATTTAGAAAGACATCATCATCATCTATAGATAGGTCTTTGATAATCTATTTGAGAATGCCATGAAAGAAGTTAAAACCACAGCAGTCTGAGACATCTAATACTGAAAAAAGAATTTTTTGTTTTCATATAATTCTTAGGCATAAAAAATTACTTAAGACTTGGTGCCCATCGCTCAGTGAGTAGGGCTCTGGCCATACACTGAGGCTGGGGGTTTGAGCTTGACCTGGACCTGCTAAACAACAATGATGGCTATAACCAAAAATAGCTGGGTTTTGTGGTGGGCACCTGTAGTCCCAGCTACTCAGGAGGCTAGGGCAAGAGAATCGCTTAAGCCCAAGAGTTGGAGGTTGCTGTGAGCTGTGATACCATGGCACTCTACCAAGGGCAACATAGTGGACACTCTGTCTCCAAAAAAAAATTACTTAAATATATTCGTCTCTTAATCTGACTGTGTAGGTAATGTCTGTCTTTCAATTTACTGTCTCTTCCTTTGGGGATCTTATTAAACTGAAGAGAGTAATAAATTCAGTTTCATTAATTCTCCCCATGCTGCCCACAGGGAAGAAAGCCTAAACTAAACAAGACTCCAGTAACTTAAATATTTTTTTGTTAGTCCTTAATAAATTTAAAAATTATGGGTGGCGCCTTTGGCTAAAAGGAGTGGGGCGCTGGCCCCATATGCTGGAGGCGCTGGGTTCAAACCTGGCCCCAGCCAAAAACTACCAAAAAAAAAATTATAGCCTCAGCAAAGCAAGACCCTGTCTGTACTAAAAATAGAAAAACTAGCTAGTGTTGTGGTGGGTGCCTGTAGTCCCAGCTACTTGGGAGACTGAGGCAAGAGGATTACTTGAACCCAGGAGTTTGAGGTTACTGTGAGGTGTGACACCATGACACTCTATCAAGGGTGCTCTGTCTCCAAAAAAGAAAAACAAAAGGCTGGGTGTGGCGGCTCATGCCTGTAATCTTAGCACTCTGGAGGCTGAGGGGTGAGGATTGCTTGAGCTCAGGAGTTTGAAATCAGCCTGACCAAGAGTGAGACCCCATCTCTACAAATAGCTGGACATTGTGCCAGGAACCTTTAGTCCCAGCTACTGGGAGACTGAGGCAAGAGGATGGCTTGAGCCCAAGAGTTTGAGGTTGCTGTGAGCTGTGATACTATAGCACTCTGTACCCAGGGTGACAAAGTAAAACTGTCTCCAAAAAAAAAAAAAAAATTACATTGAAGTTTATTTTGAATATTGAATATTAATTTTCCTAAAAATCATGTTACTCATGAGGTAGTAGTAGTATTGCTAACTACAACTAACAATAACAGAGCAGAACTTTTTCTTTCTTTCTTTTTTTTTTAAAGACAGTTTTACTTGTCAACCTTGGTAGAGTGCTGTGGCATAACTCACAGCAACCTCTAATTCTTGGGCTGAAGCGATTCTCTTGCCTCAGCCCCCTGAGTTGCTGGGACTGCAGGCGCCCCCACAACACCCAGCTATTTTTAGAGCCAGGGTCTCCCTCTGGCTCAGGCTGGTCTCGAACCTGTGAGCTCAGGCAGTCCACTGCCTTGGCCTCCCAGAGTGCTAGGATTATAGGCATGAACCACCGTGTCCGGCCTAGAACTTTTTTATTTATTGAGTACCTGTCATATTCCAGATTCTCTAAACCTACGAGTTATTTTATTTGATTCTTAACCCTGTGAGATGTAAGTACTTTTATTATTTCAATTTTTATACATTTGGTAATGAGGAAAATTTGGTATGAAGAAATCTTAGAACTACTATTTTCATTCAGTTGTATTATGTTGGCTGGAGTCTTGTGTTAACATGAAGTAATTTGGGCATAAAATTATGACTGGAAACAAATTTTACTGAGGCTTAGCAAGAGATTAAGTGATTTGTCCAAGGACAGCATATGCTTTACATCTGAGCCAAGATTTGAATCTAGATCTCTGAATCCAAAACCCATATAGCCACTATTCTATTATTATTGTACTAAGTGAATTGTATTCACTAGTCTTATTTCATTTGGAAAAGGTTGTTCAGGTTATGCATAGAATGTATCACTGACTCTTAGATTGCATGTTGTGGTAAAAGAATTTTAGTTACTTTTGCTTCCACATGTTTACCGTCTTCTGCCTTCTCTGGAGTATGAGATAGGTGTGGAGAATGTAAGGCCTCCAGAAATCCTAGTCATGAAGCTTAGCCTGTTAGTTATTGGTACTTCTTAATTCTAAGAATATACTACCCATTTTCTCTCTCTCTTTTCACTAATGTTTGTTGTTGTTGCCCTTCTGCAGCAGTGATTCCAGTAGTAGTTCAAGTGATGACTCTCCAGCACGATCAGTTCAATCGGCAGCAGTTCCAGCACCCACTTCACAATTGCTTTCATCTTTGGAAAAAGATGAGCCCCGTAAAAGTTTTGGGATCAAGGTTCAGAATCTTCCAGTACGCTCTACAGGTAAAATTTTATATTGACTATACTTATTCAGTGCTATAGCTGAGAAATGAGATAGGACAGCTTGGATTTTATACTTATATAAACAAGTTTTCTTTTTGTGGTTCAATAACATTTAATTCCAGGTAAGAAAAAGCAAGTGATCATTATAATTTTATGTCGTTTTAGTTTATTGTCCTTTTACATATACAGGGTGTCCATAAAGGTTGTGTGCAATTTAAAATCACACACTATTTTAAATTGCACACAAACTTTATGGCCACTCTGTATAAAAATTGCACGGTATGTGATATTTCATTTATACATACTGTATATATACACATCTACATATATATTGTGTGTATACATGCATACATATAAAGATTGTATAGTTGTAGCTAGAATATAAAGAAAGCATTTATTTATTTATCTATTTATTTTTGAAACAGAGTCTTCCTTTGTCACCCTCAGTAGAGTTCGTGGTGTCATAGCTCACAGCAATCTCAAACCCTTGTGCTCAAGCAATCCTCTTGCCTCAGCCTCCCCGGTAGTTGGGACTATAGGCACCTGCCACAACGCCCAGCTATTTTTTTTTTTTAAGGGATGGGGTCTGACTCTTGCTCAGGCTAGTTTTGAAATCCTGAGCTCAGGAGATCCGGCCTTGGCCTCCCAAAGTGCTAGGATTACAGGCATGAGCCACTGCACTTGGCCATGATTTATTTTTGAATAAATATGTTTCTAGATTAAGTTCTTAGTATTGGAGGAAATTTGATATGATGAAATGCTGATACTGTGCTGGGCATGGTAGATCACACCTGTAATCCTAACACTCTGGAAGGCTGTGGTGGAAGGATGACTTGAGCTCAGAAGTTCAAGACCTGCCTGAGTAAGAGTGGTATCTACTACCAGTAGAAAAATTAGGTGGGAATTATGGTAGTCGCAGCTACTTGGGAGGCTGAGGCAAGAGGATCACGTAGATCCAGGAGTTTGAGGTTGCTGTGAGCTAGGATGATGCCATAGTTATTCTAGTCGGGGCAACAAAGTGAGACTCTGTCTTTAAAAAAAAAAAAAAAAAAAAGTAACACTGATACTATTTTTATAATGTTGGCCTAAAGTCCTGATTTACATGAAGGAATTTCCAGCATAAAATTATGTATTATTTCACAATAGTATTATTATGAAAATACTAATTATTTCACAGTTAGTATTATTTCACAATACTAACATTTTAAATGAGGAAAGTCATGAATAATGGAAAAGTCTAGTTAAAAGCTGTTTGGTAATCTCTACTCATGACACTTTTAATTGACAGTGGACTCGATCTATATGCTGTTATTCCTATATTGGGGGCATATTGGGCATGTACACGAGTTGGAACTCCCAGTGTGTGGTCAAGCCAACAAAGACCAAATTAAGTATTTCTTGGCCAAGTGTGTTATAGTGATCACTTAAATTACTTATTAACCTTGCCTATGAAACTTACATATCAGGTTTGTGAATAGAGATATTAAGGCACAAATATTGAGATTACCTGTTAACTTAGAAATGAAGATGGGGGTTAAAATTGGCTAGCCTTTTTGTACACCTTTTATTTTTTATAATGTGGTACATTAACACAAGATCCCCAGATAGTATGATTCATCTGTAAGAGATATTAAAATTGTTTAGCATGTTACATGACACTTCCTACATCATTTTATCAATGAGATAATGCTTGAAAAGCTAGAAATATGACTTTCCTTCTTAAGTCTTTATTAACACATGTATTTATTTATAAATATGTAAAATTTTTTATTAAGTTTTAAACATATCCCAAAGTAGAAGGAATAGCAAAATGCCCTAGATTCAGAAAACATCAATATTTTGCCATTCTTGCTTTCTCTGTCTCCTGTCTTCCTCTTTTCTTGTTCTTGAGGTGGTCTTTTTTTTACTTTTAAAATGAATCCACAATTTTATGTCATTTCATACCTACTTATGAATACATGCTCTTGTGTATAAAATATAAGGGCATTTTTCTAGATACTATAGTATCATTCATTTTTAACTAACACATAACCCACATTATCATCTAATACTTAGTTTGTCTTCAGAATTGTGCTGTCATCTTCAAGATGTCTTTTCAGAGGTTTTTTCCCCTAATTTGAAAAGTAAAGTTTTAATGATAATAGAACTTATGTAAAAAATCAGGCTAGATACTTCTGTGGTTCATAACTGTGATGATTGGGTTTTCATGCCTCCCTCTAACCTTTGTTATGACACTGGTACATTTCCTATTTAATGTGGGAAGACAAAATCTGGCTAAAAGATTTAGTAGCTTGCTTTGGTTGGAGTACAGTGGCACAGTCATAGCTCACTATTGACTGAATTGTAATTACATTAGAGAAAAATAAACAACTCGCTTTTGTTTGGGGATCTAGATACAAGCCTTAAAGATGGCCTTTTTCATGAATTTAAGAAATTTGGAAAGGTGACTTCAGTGCAGATACATGGAGCTTCAGAAGAAAGGTATGGTCTGGTATTTTTCCGGCAGCAAGAGGACCAAGAAAAAGCATTGACTGCATCAAAAGGAAAACTTTTCTTTGGCATGCAAATTGAAGTAACAGCGTGGATAGGGCCAGGTAAGAGGAGGGTACTGAGTATTAGTTACATATTATATACAATATTTGTATTGCATTTTGAGAGGGCCGCATATTATCCTGAATATAACCCATTCTAGCTTTATTTATTGGCATACTTTCAGTGTTTTCTATTTTAAAGGGTAGTTATATTTATTATTCAGTGTAATAAAAAACATTATTTGAGGTAGGGTAAAGATTTTCCTATTTCTATGTTGGGAAAATACTGACTAAGGAGTCTGAAAGGCAGAGCTTGAGGCCTTTGTTGAGTTCAGCCTTCCCAAAAGTATTGAATTGATTGAAATTAGTGGATAGTTCCTAGGAGAATGACAACAGAATTACCCTGAATTAGAAAGCAGATGACTCAGGGACTGACTACATCTTTTTTATTTTTATTATGCCCAATACAAATTGGATGTTATTCTAGCTTGTATGACCTTGGAAGATGGTGACAGAAGTAGACCTAATTCAGAAGTTGCTTATGAATGCAACACATTGAGAATTTCAAGGGAATATTTTGTTAACTTGAACCTACCTGTAAAACCAGGTCTGGCATGGCTTGGGTCAGTGTTTGTTCTGTTTCAAAACCACCTGCAGTACTTATTTAAAAATGCAGACTCTCCTTGTTTATAAAGTGGCGGGTTAAAAACAAAAAGAAATACAGGCTCATTGACATTACCCCAGGGTACTGATTCTGAATTTACATACTCAAGCTTGACCCTTACCTTATGAAGCCTGAGACAATTGAGCTTTTTCCAAAACCCACTAACCAACCCTCCTTTCCTCCCCCCCCCTTCCTTCTATCCTAAGTCTTTTAAGTGGCATGTATAGCATAAACATGGTCTATTTATAGGACCGTGTTTTTCTAATATTTTTCTAATATTCATTTTATTTGACATGAGGGAAAAATATAATTTTACCGATAAGGATATATAAATGTTATTTGTATATTAAAATAGGTATGGAGTTGTTAGAGCGAGTACTGAAAAATATGTCTAATTTTATGATGAAACAGGAATTCAGAGGCATATTATTTTTTCAAAGGAATTATAGGTTATATATTCATATTCCTTTCTCTGTGATAAGGTTTGACGTGTTCTATCCTAAATTATATTGAGAATGCTAATTCTTAAAATTTAACACATTTGGAACAGGTCAGAACTGTTTGAGGAATTATATTTGGAATATAATATAACCTATGTTAGTTTTTTATAATTAAGTAATGAAGATCTTCTCTAGGGGTATTCAGTAGCTGACTCTGATCGCCAAATGATAGGGCTAGTTTTGAGATTTTCACCATAAAAATTTTTTTACCTGTTTAGCATCCAGGAAATTGTTGAGCTTTAACCACTTGCCAGTGAAGATTTTGAAAAGTGGTTGGTTCAAGCATAGGAAAGCCAAAGGTGCTTTTCCTAATGGGACAACGTACAAGTACCTGTTTAGTGGGATATTTGAAAGCAGTTGAATATGTTATATTGAAATGATTGCATAAATCAAGGACTGTTTTTCTTTCTTTCTTTCTTTTTTTTTTTTTTTTTTTTTTTGAGTCAAATTGTTGGTATGTTGCCCTCGGTAGAGTACTGTGGCGTCACAGCTCACAGCAACCTCAAACTCTTGGGCTTAAGCGATTCTCTTGCTTCAGCCTCCCAACTAGCTGGGACTACAGGCGCCCACCACAATACCTGGCTATTTTCTTTTTTTGGTTGTAGTTGCCATTGTTGTTTGGGTTCGAACATTGTGGATGGGTTTGAACCCACTAGCTCTGGTGTATGTGTGTGACACTTTAGCCACCAAGCTATAGGCGCCAGGCCTTTTTTTTTTTTTTTTTTTTTTTTTTTCTTCTTCTTTTTTTTAAGACAGGGGTTCTCTGTTGCCTGGTCCTAGAGGATCTTTTTTTTTTTTTTTTTTACTAGAGACAGAATCTCACTTTATGACCCTTTGGTAGAGTGATGTGGCATCACACAGCTCACAGCAACCTCCAGCTCCTGGGCTTAAGCAATTCTCTTGCCTGAGCCTCCCGAGTAGCTGGGACTACAGGCGCCCGCCACAAAGCCCGGCTATTTTTTTGTTGCAGTTTGGCGGGGCTGGGTTTGAACCCGCCACCCTCGGCATATGGGGCCGGCCCTACTCACTGAGCCACAGGCGCCGCCCCAGGATCTTTTTAAAAGATCCAAACCCAAGAAACCTAGCTTTGCTGAAAGACCCTTGGTAGCTTCTAAATTGTGCTTTTTTAACCCTATAGATAACATTAAAATCCCCTAAACATGAAATTACATGATAAAAGGGATTTTTCCAAGTACTTGTAACCAGTAAAACTTTGGTCATGAAGATTAAGTAGACTGCATATGGAAAACTCCATTTTTTCTTTTGCTAGCTGAATATCTAATTTTGAAAATTTACCAGGCTGTTCCATGGGAATAAGGCCATGATAGATTTTCATGGTTGCATATCATGGCTTCCCCTTCTGATTCTGCCCTTTGGAGTACAAGCTTCAAGATGTATCTAAATTATTTTTTCTTTTCTACTTCATTTTTTTAAAAATATTAAATGTCTACTCAGTGTTAGATGGTTTTAAGAAGACTCAGTTGAACTGAGAGTGAAATATAACTCTTTGAGATATGGTGAAAATATGGAGACAGCTCATAGGAGCTCTGGGCAGTTTCTGGGTCCACCTCACTCTGTGAAAGTGCATATTCTTTTTTTTTCTTTTTCTTTTTTTTTTAAGAGCCTCAAGCTGTCACCCTGGGTAGAGTGCTGTGGGATCACCATTCACAGCAACCTCAAACTCCTGGGCTCAAGTGATTCTCTTGCCTCTGCCTCTGCCTCCCAAGTAGCTGGGACTATAGGCGCCTGCCACACCTGGCTATTTTTTGGTTGCAGCTGTCATTGTTGTTTGGTGGGCCTGGGCTGGATTCAAACCCACCAGCTCAGGTGTATGTGGCTGGCACCTTAGCCGCTTGAGCCATAGGCACCGAGCCTGAAAGTGCATATTCTTTGATGAAACTGGTTAAGATTAAACCAAGCTACCATTACAGCCATTAATCTAGAATTAGGAGTGAGACGTATTCTGGCTAATTCACTCAATAATTCTAAAGTTGAGTTTTTTTTTTGAGACAGTCTCAAGCTGTTGCCCTGGGTAGAGTGCTGTGGCATCACAGCTCATAGCAACCTCAAACTCTTGGGCTTAAGCGATTCTCTTGCCTCAGCCTCCCAAGTAGCTGGACTATAGGAGTGTCTGCCACAACACCCAGCTGTTCTTTTTGTTGTTGTTGTTGCAGTTGTCATTGTTGTTTTAGCTGGCCCAGGCCAGGTTCAAACCGGTCAGCCTTGGTGTATGTGGCTGGTGCCACCCTGAAGTTGAGTCTTTTAAAACCAGTGTTGTCATTGGCATCATCAGTGGCTAGCATGAAACACTTTGTTTCAGTGAAGTTGATTAAATAAAATTTTTTTTGGATGGCTTTGTTTTCAGAAAAAAATATACAGTATTATACTGTAATTGTTATCAACAAAACCTCGTCCTTGCCCTAGACCAAGTTAGTAAATTTGAATTAGAAATTAAGCCAGGGCTTTTGATCATAAAAAATAGAAATCTTTTTTTTTTTGACACAGAGTTTCACCATGTCACCCTTGGTAGAGTGCTGTAGTGTCACAGCTCACAGCAACCTCAAACTCTTATGCTTAAATGATCCTCTTGCCTCAGCCTCCCTAGTAGCTGGGACTACAAGCACCATCGGCTCTAGTTTTTCTATTTTTAGTAGAGACAGGTCTCACTCTTATTCAGGCTGATCTAGAACTCCTGAGCTCAAGCAATCCACCTCGGCCTCCCTGAGTGCTAGGATTACGGTGTGAGCCACTTCTCCTGGCTTTCAGATGAGTTTTTATATATATTTGAGAAGGCAGTTTAATATCCCAAATTGAGCACCTCCCACATACTTTTGCAACATAAGATTAGATTTATAAGCCCCAGAAAAAATAATTATTATTTATTTGTTATTTATTTGATTACTTTTAAAACAAATCAACTTAGGGGCGGCACCTGTGGCTCAGTGAGTAAGGCCTCATATACTGAGGGCGCCGGGTTCAAACCTGGCCCCGGCCAAACTGCAACAAAAAAATATCCGGGTGTTGTGGCGGGCACCTGTAGTCCCAGCTGCTCTGGAGGCTGAGGCAGGAGAATCGCCTAAGCCCAAGAGCTGGAGGTGGCTGTGAGCTGTGACACCAGGGCACTCTACTGAAGGCGACAAAGTGAGACTCTTTCTAAACACCCCCCCCCAAAAAAAAAATCAACTTAGAATATTTAAATTCAGTTCATTTTTATTTTAAATTCTTAATTTTTTTGACATGTTTCTTTAGCCTTTGTATTCCTCTTTTGCTTTGGGGTTAACAAGGGGCAGCTATTTCTGAAAGTGTTATAATTTAGTTTGGTGAATATTCAAGCTCATTATTTCAGAGATTTTTAAATGTAGATTTTCCCATGAGTATATAAATATACATTAAAACCGGTCTTTTCTTTTCTACTTTGTTCCCATCTGTTTCTACAGAAACAGAAAGTGAAAATGAGTTTCGTCCCTTGGATGAAAGGATAGATGAATTTCATCCCAAAGCAACAAGAACTCTCTTTATTGGTAACCTTGAGAAAACCACTACTTATCATGACCTTCGCAACATCTTCCAGCGCTTTGGAGAAATTGTGGTATGTTGCTTTTATAGTAAAACAATTTTAGATCTTTGTCATAAAACCTAAAGCATAGTACAGATTATATTTGAAAAGATGACACCAGGCATAGTGGCTCACACCTGTAATCCTAGCACTCTGGGAGGCTGAGGTGGGTGGATTGTCTGAGCTCACAGGTTTGAGACCAGCCTGAGCAAGAACAAGACCCTATCTCTTAAAAATAGCTGAGTATTGGGCTCAGCACCTGTAGCATAGTGGTTACGGTGCCAGCCACTTACACTAAGGATGGCCAGTTCGAACCTGGCCCCTGCTAACTAAACAACTGCAACAAAAAAATAGCCAGGCGTTGTGGCAATCGCCTGTAGTCCCAGCTACATACTTGGGAGGCTGAGGCAAGAGAATTGCTTAAGCCCAAGAGTTGGAGGTTGCTGTGAGCTGTGGTGCCATGGCACTCTACCTAGGGTGATATAGTGAGAGTCTGTCTCAAAAAAAAAAAAAAAAAAAAATAGCAGCTGGGCATTGTAGCGGGCGCCTGTAGTCCCAGCTATTTGGGAGGTTGAGGGAAGAGGATCACTTGAGCCTAAGGTTGCTGTGAGCTATGATTCCATAGCACTCTACCCAGGGTGACAAAATAAGACTCTGTCTCCCAAAAAACGGAAAAAAAAAAAAAAACCCCCAAAAAAACATATAATGATGTAAGGAATGTTTTCACATTTGCTCTGTGTGTTTTATACTCCTGCTAAAAGAAAATCCAGAAAAGCCCATTAGATATTATATGTTAAAAATAATGTTTGTTTGGGCATCACCTGTGGCTCAAAGGACTAGGGCACTAGCCCCATATGCTGGAGGTGGTGGGTTCAAACCCAGCTCTGGCCAAAACTGCAAAAAAAAAAAAAAGTTTGTTTTGTTCATATATATATATTTTTACCATTTTTGTCTTTCGTTGTCCATCGAGTTCTGTTTTAATTCTATATCTAGTCTTGAGTTGAAAGGAAAATCTGGAAGAGAAAAATACGTTTGTGATAAAAGAAGCAGCAGCCTGAGTGTAATGTCTCATTCCTATAATCCTAATACTCTGAGAAGCCAAAGTGGGAGGATTCCTTGAGCTTAAGAGTTTGAGACCAGCCTGGACAAGATGAGAGATCGCATCTCTATTAGAAAAATTAGCCAGGCATTGTGGCAGGCACCTGTTGTCTCAGCTACTCAGGAGGCTGAGGCAGGAGGATTGCTTGAGACCAGGAGTTTGAGATTGCTGAGGCTATGGCACTGTAGCCTGAAGCTACAGAGCAAAACTCCATTTCAAGGAAAAAAAAAAAAAAAAAAAAAAAAGCAGCAACAAATACATATCAGAAATACCTAGAGGATTATTGGAATTTGGTAAAAGGTGAAAGATTTATATGATCTGAAGAGAAGCCAGAGTATGATTACTAGAATTTGGATGTCGTGTGTTGGAAGTTTAATTTTATTTGTAAGTTTTAATTCTAATCACTTTTAAAAATAAAGAGACAGGGTCCTACTTTGTTAACAGCCCAGCCTGGAGCACAGTGGTGCAATCAAAGCTCACTGCAGTCTCAAATTCCTAGGCTCAAATAATCCTTCCACCTCAGCCTCTTAAGTAGGTAATACAAAAGGCTTGTGCCACCATGCTTGACTAAATTTAAGAAAAAAATTTTTTCTTGTAGAAATGGAGTCTTATTTTGTTGCTCAGGCTGGTGTCAAGTGATCCTTCCATTTCAGCACCCAAAGTGTTGAGATTATAGGTGTGAGCCACTATACCTAGTCTGAATCACTTTTTATGTTATACAAGTCATTGTTAGATTTAGGGATACAAAGATTTTTCTGTTATGACTCATAACTTGAGTCAATTTATAGTGAAAATATTTTGGTTATAGCTCTATCCTCTGGGATTATTTTGTTCTGTGTTTGAAAAAAATAGGGAAATTACTTCTGTCTTTCTGAGACTCTATTAATAATGAACATTGAAGAAAATGCTCTAGTATATTTGGATTTAGGGGGTAAAAATGTTTGAGTAGGAACAGTTATTAACCTTTCGGGGTGTGTGTATGTGTGTCAATTCTTGTTTATACATCATTGCTCTAAGCAAAAGATTCTTGTTCTTTTTAGTGATATCTAGTCTTATCCTATTTACGTTTGTGGATTTGTGCTTGTGGCTCATCTAAAACTCAATCATGTAGGGATTGGGGGCAAGAGAGAAATGGTTGGTAGAAAAGGAAGAGAAAACAGACAATGTATATACATATATATTTAAAGAAATATACCAGTAAAACATCATCTTCCTTTTTCAGTTATTTTGATTTTTCAAGTTCTTCTGATTTCATGAGTAGTGTATACCCTAATTCCATTCAGATCTACTGCCCACCTAGATGGGTGATGTGGAGTTTACTAACCTATCTGGGCTCTAGCTTCTTTTGTCTTTAAACAATCATGTATGATTTAATTTGTTTTTTGGCATTCATAAGTCTATAAACTGGTAAACCTTTCAGACATACTTTTATTTCAATTTGGCAGCTACTTTAAATTTTGAAACAGTGTAAAAAGATGTAATTTGGGTATATGGATGCATTTCATCATGAAGATTGGTAAAAGTAGAATATTATTGTGTTTATATGTTATGTTAATAATTATATTATCAAGAGTTATAGTTCTCAAATATAATAGACCTGTTAGTATTCTGTTTGAAAATCATAATCTCATCATTGCAGCAATTGCTGATGGGTATCACTATTTTAAGTGACACACTCACTTTAGAAAACTGGCTTGCTGCTGATAACAGATTAAGCCACCGCCTGAGTGAGTCTACCCACCACTATTCTTTGGAGCTCATTCCCTTAAATGGAGTTATCCTAGGGTTTTATATTCTACATAATGGTGAAAATCAACTCCTAGTTAGCATTACTTTGAATAATTTCGAGTATAGATTATTACCTTTTTTAGTACTTATCGAACAGCTCTTTAAATGTACTATTTATGTTGCTTTCTTGAGTTTTGATATTGGCTTGTGACCTTTAAGGACACTGACATAACCACATAACTTTATTCTGTAGCCCAGGTCCTTATTATTTTTTTTAGTACAGATATTTGCTGTCTAACTCAGTGGTTTCTCTGGACCATTTTCATGTGTAAGTCATGTTTTTTCCCTCCTACCTCTTAGTAGGCAGGATTGGGGTATCAGGCCCAAGTTTTGTGCATTCCAAAGAGATGGGGGGGGGTCCCCTTTGTAAGTGTTTCTTTAATCCAGGGTGGATTCTTTAATCCAAGTGTTTCTTTAATCCAGGATGGTGTTCTAGTGGATCTTCACAGAGCAGTTCAAGTATTTATAAATATCCATTCATTTTGGATATGAGAGATTATTACCATATTTATCAATCTCCAGCTTTGCTTCAGTTAGGTATACTGATACTAATGAGTCTTTGTCTTCAAGATTGCATCCATCCCTCCCTCCCTCCCTTCCTTCCTTCCTTCCTTTTTTTTTTTTTTTGGGACAGAGTTTCACTTTGTTGCCCTCAGTACAGTGTTGTGGAGTCATATACCTCCTAGCAACCTCAAACTCTTGGGCTCAAGCGATTCTCTCTCTCTCTTTTTTTTTTTTTTTTTGAGACAGAGCCTCAAGCTGTCACCCTGGGTAGAGTGCTGTGGCATCAGAGCTCACAGCAACCTCCAACTCCTGGGCTCAAGCAATACTCCTGCCTTAGCCTCCCAAGTAGCTGGGACTACAGGTGCCCAACACAACGCCCAGCTAGTTTTTGGTTGTAGTTGTCGTTGTTTGGCAGGCCCCAGCTGGATTCGAACCCACCAGCTCCAGTGTATGTGGCTGGCGCCTTACCCGCTTGAGCTACAGGCTCTAAGCCTCAAGCAATCTCTTGCCTTGGCCTCCTAAATAGCTAGGACTACAGGCACCCGTCACAACACCTGGCTATCTAATTTTAGAGATGAGGTCTCTCTCTGGCTCAGGCTGGTCTCAAACCTGTGAGCTCAGGAAGTCTACCCGCCTTGGCCTCCCAGAGTGCTAGGATTAGATTACAGGTGTGAGCCACTGCACCCAGCCAAGGTTACATGTTTTAAATGACTTTCTGAAAACTTGATATATCATTCTTAATCTTCTCAGCTATTATCTTTTAAATGGCCTCACCCCTAATAAGGATTTTAGATATTGTAAAACGGAATTATTTCTTAGAATTTCTTTCCTCTCCACCCCCAGACAGAGTTTCACCGTGTCGCCCTCAGTAGAGTGGTGTGGTGTCCCAGCACACAGCAACCTCAAACTCCTGGGCTTAAGTGATTCTCTTGCCTCAGCCTCCCCAGTAGCTGGGACTACAAGCACCGGCTACAACACCCAGCTGTTTTGAGGTTGCAGTTGTCAATGTCGTTTAGTAGGCCTGGGCTGAGCTTGAACCCGCCAGTCTCCGTGTATGTGGCTGGCACCCTACTTACTGAGCTACGGGCACCAAGCCATATTTCTTAGGATTTCATTAAATAGGCTACATTTTCTTTATTATCATAAATTCCTCTCTTAACACTGTTATGGGCCAGGGTGCGGTGGTTCACGCCTGTAATCCTAGCACTCTGGGAGGCTGAGGCACGTGGAGTGCTTGAGCTCATGAGTTTGAGACAAGCCTGAGCAAAAAGTGAGACCCCCCATCTCTACTAAAAATAGAAAAACTGAGGCAAGAGGATCTCTTGAGCCCAAGAGTTGGAGGTTGCTGTGAGCTATGATGCCAAGGCACTCTACCCAAGGCAACAGCTTGAGACTGTTTAAAAACAAACAAACAATACTGTTGTTATGGACTTTAAATTTTGAATTTAGAGTTGTAAGGCAATTGCTCCTCTGCAGAGAACTTCATATGGGAAGAATTTCATGGTTTGTGACTACAGATGCTGTGTTGTACAACGTTTAAACTAATACATAGTTGTATTAAAATATATAATTTTAAATAAGAAAATGATTATTGGAAGTATGACTTTTGAGAAATGAACATCCTTTATGGACTTGATTTATTCAGATTTATTATTTGCTTCTTGGCATATGGCTAAATGGTATTGACTGGTTTTTTCAGGATATTGATGTTAAGAAAGTAAATGGAGCTCCTCAGTATGCATTCTTGCAATATTGTGATATTGCCAGTGTTTGTAAAGCCATTAAAAAGATGGACGGGGAATACCTGGGAAATAATCGCCTCAAGGTAAATACGTTTGCATAAATTACCAAGCTGTTGTTATTTGCTTTGTTTTTTAAGATTTGGAATTTTCCTTGCATGTGTCTGATTATTTAACATTGCAGTAATTGTATCAACCATAAATGTGATAGACATATTGTTATAGTATAATCTGAATCAATACCTGATTAGCCAGGCAGAATTGATTTTTGTAAATTTCTATTTTATTTTAACTAGATGGTTATAACTTGATGTTGATTTGGTAAGATTTCTATGGAAAAATAGTTTTTTCAGAATTCTGTAATTGAATAGCAATTGTGAACTTTACTAATAGAAATTTTGCCTTTTATATTCAGCTGGGTTTTGGAAAAAGCATGCCTACAAACTGTGTATGGTTAGATGGACTTTCTTCAAATGTATCAGATCAGTATTTAACACGACATTTCTGCCGATATGGTCCTGTGATAAAGGTAGGTGCGAGGTTTTGATGTGTGTTTCATGCTTACTTCTGACTCCTTTTTCTTGGCATGCTATCCTTTCAGTCCCTCCCCCCCCCTTTTTTTTGGGGGGAGACAGATTCTCACTATATCCCCCTAGGCAGAGGACTGTGGTGTCACAGCAACCTCAAACTCTTGGGCTTAAGTGATTCTCTTGCTTCAGCCTCCCAAGTAGCTGGGACTATAGGCACCCACCACAATGCCCGGATGTTTTTTGTTGTTGTTTGGTAGGCCTGGGCCAGGTTTGAACCAATCAGCCCTGAGTGTATGTGGCTGGTGCCCTAGCCGCTGAGTTACAGGTGCCAAGCCTCAGTCTCAGTTTCTTTAGTAACTCACACATTAAAATTGTCTTTGTTAAAATTTGGTCTGTAAGGGTATTTGCATTTGTTAGTTTAAGTTATAAATGTTTGAAAAATTATTTTGAACTAGCTGAGATGATTAATTGTGAAATTATCCTCCTAGTATAGTTAAATAGAATGAAATAGAATGTTTCTTATGGAGTTTTATAATTTTATCTCACATTAAAATTAGTCTAATTATGTAATTGGTTACATTTATACTAAATATGTAATTAGTCTTTTTTTGCAAAAAAATGAATGGTGACTTTGAACGGAAGGTCATACAACAAATGTTTATTACATGACATACCCACAAACAACGGGAATAGAGTCTTTGGACCCCGTTTCATTGTATGATGGTAAAGTTTAACTCCTTAAAAACTTGTTTACTCTGTGATAGTTATGTTGTATAACTTGATTATTTTTTTAAACATAGCTTTTGTTATTTGGAGAAATTGGTCTATATAAATAAAAATCCAGCAGCTTTGGATAGTAGTGCTACTTAATAATAAAAAGTCACTGACATTTTTGTAAATTCAGTATTCTTTATTCTTATTTATTTATTTAGACAGAATCTCACTTTGTCGCCCTTGGGAGAGTGCCATGGTGTCATAGCTCACAGCAACCCCAAACTCTTGGGCTCAAGAGATTCTCTTGCCTCAGCCTCCCTAGTAGCTGTGACTACAGGTGCCCGCTACAATGCCTGGCTATTTTGTTTGTTTTAGCAGACCCAGGCCAGGTTTGAACCCAATAAGCCCTGGTGCATGTGGCCAGTACCCTAATTACTGAGCTACAGGCACCCAGCCAATTCGGTATTCTTTAAATTTCTTCTCTCTCTTTCAAAGATGTTGGTTTTTCTTTGTTTGCTTTTTGAGCCAAACAGGAAAAATATTTTTTACTTAGAATAGGCATTCAACATGGAAAACAAAGTAAAATACAGAAAAGCAAAGTAAAGGAAAATATACCTCAAGCCACAATATTCATGATTTTTCTAAATAGTCCCTGCATGTTTTACTGGTATGTTCACTACAACATGTGTCATTTTTTTGAAGTGTCATCAAAAAAAGCTTGACATTTTTTCCAAGGTAAAGTACATCAAAATATATTTTTTCTTGGCAGCATCCTTGTGATGTAGGATTTTGTTGGGACTGACGCTAAGTCCAGTGGATGAGGCTTTTACTTAGTTTTTTTTTTTTTTTTCCTTACAGGTGGTGTTTGACCGCTTAAAAGGCATGGCCCTAGTTCTCTACAATGAAATTGAATATGCGCAAGCAGCTGTAAAAGAGACCAAAGGGAGGAAAATTGGTGGGAATAAAATTAAGGTGTGCAGAATGACTTTAAACAGAAGCAAAACAAATTCAAATCTTACCCCTTCAATAACTGGCATTTGTAGGTTGCCAATGAGCAAAGAGAGTGGTATTACAGGACATGTAGTTTATATCCTCATTGTTTAAGGGGAATATTATGATTTTTGTGTTCAGATACTGGTGGGCAGAAGGTCCTTTAAAAAAAAAATGATTAGCCACAGATCCTTCCCTAAAAATCCCCTTATTCAAAGAAGTGTGTCTCTCAGGGGTCTTGGTACTTGATGTGCATGTGTGTGCTCTCAGCACAGGCCCACCCACCATTACCTGTGGGTATCTGCACACCCAGGGGTTGAGAGTATCAGTCTAACTTCCGAAATGATGCTGTCTTCCTCTTTAAAGAGTAGCTAACCACTGAAAGCTTGATTGTTTTTTCTTTTTTTATTGCATCTGGTGTATATGTTTTAAAATTTGATATTCATGGTAGATAAATGTATACACTTAATAACTATGATGGCTTGAATAAACAAGTACTTATTTTCAAAATGAAATAAGATATTTATAGCTGATGAGTGTCAAATGTTTTAATGACTTCTAGGCCCAACTGTGACTAAAGTTTTAATGTTCTTCCATATTTTATGTTCTGTGGTTCCAATCAATTTATGCACAACAGAGATTGCTGTATTTAGTTGCTCTGAATTTTTTTTTTTTTTTAAAGAGCTGGGGTCTCTCTACAGAATCCTATCTCATCTGGTTGTAACCCTGAAGGCATATATGTATAATATTGTCTGTCTTTAAGGGGGAGACCCAGTAAAGGTACCAAGGACAGTAGAACTCTCACTTTGATTTGTGCCAATAATGAACAGAGGGTGTATTTCACAAGCCACCGTGTCTTTTTTTCCTCCTAAAATCACATACCATGTGGAGCCATACCCTGTGCAATGATGCTAAAGAACAAAGAAACTGTTTTTTTTTTTTTTTTTTTTTTTTTTTTTTCAGTTTTTGGCCAGGGCCGGGTTTGAACCCGCCACCTGTGGTATATGGGGCTGGCGCCCTACTCCTTGAGCCACAGGAGCCACCCAGAAACTGTGTTTTATTTATTTAAAAACAAACAAACAAACAAAAAAAAAAACTGGGGTCTCCCTGTCTTTTTTTTTTTTTTTTAAAGAGACGTAGTTTCACTTTATCGCTCTTGGTAGAGTGCCGTGGTGTCACACTGCTCACAGCAACCTCCAACTCCTGGGCTTAGGCGATTCTCTTGCCTCAGCCTCCCAAATAGCTGGGGCTATAGGCACCTGCCACAATGCCTGGCTATTGTTTTTGTTGCAGTTTGGCTGGGCCTGGGTTTGAACCCGCCACCCTCGGTATATGGGGCCAGCACCCTACCCACTGAGACAGGTGCCGCTTGGGTCTCCCTTTTTTACCCAGGCCGGATTATAGGGCCATGACCATACTCATTCTTCCACTTTAGCCTCTCAGAGCACTAGGGTTACAGGTGTGAGCCACTATACTGTGCCTGGCCTCATTTGATTTTTAATTGCCATTTTAATTCTCCACCTTGTTTTTTTATCCTTCAGGATGAAAGTGGTAGCTCACAGCAACCTCAGCTCAGGGTTGGGTCTGAAAGTTTAAATTACATTTCTTTATCAGGATTTCTGTAGAATTTGAGAGATTTTAGGTTAAAACAATATAGTTAGGAGGACTGTTTCATTTCCAGATAGATTATTTCCTGAAATTTGTCCAAAAAGGTTATGTTGTGAAGAATTTTCAAATTTGATAACATTTCCCATCATTAAAATCTGAAACATATAACAAACACTTGCTGACCTTTTATTTTTTTAAGGTGGATTTTGCAAATCGTGAAAGCCAGCTGGCATTTTATCATTGCATGGAGAAATCTGGTCAAGACATCAGAGACTTCTATGAAATGTTACTAGAAAGAAGGTATGGATTGTAAACTATCAGCATAGCTAGAGCTTGAATATATACACTTCAGATGGGATTAAATTTTATCTTTTATCCCTTACCCTAACTCCTTAAAAAGCATACCATCTCTTATGGAAACTCAGGTTTATTTTTATGAAGCCAGTTTTTAGATTTCTCACTGAATATCTCTACAATTTGAAAGAGTTATTGGTTTGTCAGAATATAACTTCATGTACCATTAATTATAGCTATAAATCATTCTGCCTTACAGTTTTAAATTAAATTTGATAACATATGTTAGAGTGTATTATAAACTATGAAATGTCTTAGTAATGACAACATCCAGCATGTCACCACACATGTTCATACATTTAACTAAAAAACAAAAAGTTCCAAAAGAATATTAAGAGCTTTATTTTAAATTTTAATTTCTTAAGTACATGGTGAATCAATAATCCAAAAGGTGTATAAATTAGTAACTTCGGCAATGTGAAAGGCAAACCTGATTTCCCTTTGTTAATATTTTTAATCATAATATGATATTTGATAGTTTCCCAGCCAAATAGATAAACTATATAAAAAATCTTAATATAATGCTCCTTTCTTCAATAGCTGATTACATGTGAAAATGGAAACTATTGTCCACATGGTCAAGCTTTTTGTGCAGCCATGCCTCTATGATTAAGTCTCCTAGAACATTACCAGTAGGTCTCCTTCCCTGTACCTATGTGTTACACAGAAGTCTTTGTCTAAAAAAATGCATTAGATACATAAGTTCTACTATCAAAAGAGCTCTATGACCATGATGAGCCAAGTTCACATTGTGCTGCTGGGATCCTGTTGAATGCATTCTCTTTCTACTGTCTGTTCTGACCAGATCATTTTTTAAAAAATTATTTTATTTATTTATTCATTTGACACTATTGCCCCAGGTAGAGTGCTATGGCATCATGGCTCACAGCAACCTCAAACTCCTGGGATCAAGTAATCCTCCTGCCTCAGCCTCCCAAGTAGCTGGGACTACAGGTGTTCCCTATAATGCCTGGTTAGTTTTTCTGTTTTTAGTGAAGACAGGGTCTCACTCTTTTTTTGGAAGACAGAGTCTCATTTTATTGCCCTTGGTAGAGTACCATGGCATCGTGGCTCATAGCAACCTCAGATTCTTAGGCTCAAGCAGTCCTCTTTCCTCAGCCTCTGAAGTTCCCAAGTAGCTGGGACTACAGGCACCTAACATAACACCTGACACCTGACTGGTTTTGTAGAGACAGGGTTTCACTTTTTTTTTTGAGACAGAGTTTCACTACATCACCCTCGATAGAGTGCTGTGGTGTCACTGTTCACAGCAACCTCAGACTCTTGGGCTTAAGCAATTCTCTTGCCTCAGCCTCCCCATAGCTGGGATTACAGGTGCACACCACAACACCCGGCCATGTTTTGGTTGCAGTTCTCGTTGTTTTAGCAGGCCTGGGTTAGGCTTGAACCTGCCAGCTTTGGTGTATGTGGCCAGCACCCTACTCACTGAGCTATAGGCGCTGAGCCCTGGGTCTCACTCTTTCTCAGGCTGGTCTTGAACTCCTGAGCTCAAGCAATACCCCACCTTGGCTTCCCAAAATGGTAGGATTACAGACATGAGACACTGTGAACAGCCTTATAAATTATTTTTTGTATAAATCAGAGAGAATATATATGCCACTTTGAGTCATTTTATAGTATTGTGCAGTAATGCAGTGATCTTGAATTTGGAGCTTTATAAATGAAAAATGGCCCCTACTATCAGATTCTCCAAATCAGACTTCTAAGATTTTGATAGTTTCTCACTAGTATATCAGAATCCAAGTCATAAAAGGTCAAAAATCAATAGTCCTGGCCGGATCCAGGGTCTCATTTCTGTAATCCTAGCACTCTGGGAGGCCGAGGCAGGAAGATCGCTTGAGCTCAGAAATTCAAGACCAGCCTGAGCAAGAGTGAGACCCTGTCTCTAATAAAAATAAAAAAAACTAGCTGGGCTTTGTGATAATTACCTATTGTCCCAGCTACTTAGTAAGCTGAGGCAAGAGGATTGCGCAAGCCTAAGAATTTGAGGTTGCTGTGAGCTATGATGCCATAGCTCTCTACCCAGGACGACATAATGAGATTGTGTCTCATAAAAATAAAAAAAAAAACAGTCCCACAGGTAGAAAGTCAGTATTAATAGACTGTTGTGTCTCAGTTGTGTGTGAATGAATATAAGAGAGAGCAGGAGTGAGCATGAACCTGTGTGTGCACATCCAAGAGAATGCATGTGTCTGTTGGGAGAGGAAAAAATATGTTCAGGATCCTGGCTTTTCAAGTAGGATTTTGAAATCATTGTTAATAACAAGTGCTTACAGGAATTCTCTTTTTTGTTTTTTGCAACAGAGTCTTACTATGTCGCCCTTGGTAGAGTGCCCTGGCATCACAGCTCACAGCAATCTCAAACTCTTGGTCTTAAGTGATTCTCTTGCCTCAGCCTCCCCAGTAGCTGAGACTACAGGCACACACCATAACGCCTGGCTATTTTGTTGTTGTAGTTGTTGTTTGGCAGGCCTGGGCTGATTCAAACCTGCCAGCCCTGGTGTATATGGCTGGTGCCCTAAACGCTGAGCTACGGTGCTGAGCCTGCTTACAAGAATTCTCATCCATAAGCGAATTAAAGTGTGTTGGAGGCCTAGTTGTACCTAAGTGATAAGAAATCTAATAAGTCCTCTGTGTATGTTAAATGTTAGAACGTAACATCTTATGAGGGTTGGGTAATGTAGTGTGGGTGTTAATTTTTGTATATTACTACTTAAAATTCATTCATTTTAGTGATGATCTGGCTCTGTCTTTGTTCTTTGGTTCTTTTGCATGATCATTTATCTTCATCAATTGGTTGTTATCTCTTAATGTAAGAAGCAGGAGGGTATGGACCTTCACTGGGACCCAGGTTTACCCCAGTTGCAAGTTTCAGGTCTGTGGAGTGCCTTCCTTGCAATAGAACTTGAGGACCTTTGTCTTTTCCACAGAGTGGAAATTATCCCACTGACTACTTGACACATGAATGAACAAAAACGTTTTAACTCTAGTGATAATTCAGTGTAGGAATGCAAATAACTCTTATTATCAGAGGCCTTGCCATTTACAAGGTAGTGTTTCAACTGATCCCTCAAATACTCTGTCAGGTAGGGCACTGTGTCCTGTTTTCTGGAGGGAACTGAAAATCAGATGACTTGCTGATAAGATCACGGCTCCTTAATGGTTGGGCTGAGAATAAATCCAGAGTTCCACCTACTAGTGAGTTGAGCTTATACTTGGCCAGAGTAATTCTCAAGATGAATTCACAGGGTTCTGTTGTGATTTAGGTGAAATTATGGTAGTTTGGATTTCGTGCAGTAATGTGAACAGTGTTCCCTTCCCACCTTCATAGTTCCTCTGTATCTCTGTACACACCCTTGCAGAGCCCCTCACACATTGCCCAAGTCCTCAGTTGTATTGTCCCCTTTGTTTTTCTAATTTTTAGAGACAGAGTCTCACTTTGTCACCTTTGGTAGAGTGCTGTGGCATCACAGTTCACAGCAACCTCCAGCTCTTGGGCTTAGATGGTTCTCTTGCCTCAGCCTCCCGAGTAGCTGGGACTACAGGCACTCACTACAACGCCCAGGTATTTTTTTGTTGCAGTTTGGCGGGGGCCGGGTTTGAACCCTCCACCCTTGGTATATGGGGCCGGTGCTCTACTCACTGAGCCACAGGCACTGCTCAATACTGTGTCTTTTTTTTTTTTTTTTAACAGCTTTTGACCAGGGCTGAGTTTGAACCCACCACCTCAGGCATATGGGGCTGGCGCCCTACTCTGTTGAGCCATAGGCGCCACCCCATACTGTGTTTTTAACGTGTGACTCAAGCCTCCTATTGATGTGGACAATAAACTAGTGCCTATTCTAAGTGTTTTATTCACTTTATAATATTAGAGGGCATATTGTGTTTTGTTCACCTTCATATGGGAAAACGATCCTTTCTTGAGTATGTATTTATGGTGGTCGTGAATTAATTTAGTCTAATTCCATACCTACTGATACGTATTTATAAGATGCTGGTCAGTATTTAGGCAAAGAATGTGATCCTTTAGAACTATGGAAAGGTCATCTTGAATTGATTTATATCATGGATATAAAATACTGACTTTGAACTGAGCAAGTTTAATATAAATACATATAAAATGTGTCATTGATGCTTCCAGTATTTGGTCAGTCTAGATACTTCATTTTCTGTTCAAAGGGATTAGAACATCATCAGCTTTGACATATTTTTCTAAAGTTCATTTTTCAACAAATATTTGAGTGGCTACTATGTTGTAAACGTTAGAGAAATTATATCCAAAGCCTGTGCCTTGAAGCAGCTTAAATTCTAGTATTGTTGGGTTTCAGTGAGCTACTAATGGCATATGTATTCTTATATTTACATTTAATTGTGTTTTGAATGTACCGGACAGGTTCTGTGACAGACTCAGTGGAGAGTCTCTTACGGTGCTTGCAGTGCTCCCTGATTTGCAAGTCTGTAGTTTGGGGGAAGTGACAGAATTTACTGAGGTCCAAGTGTGTGCCTAGGATTATGCTAGGAAAGTTTTTACAGGTGTTCTCTTGAACTTTTTAAGAGCCTTAAGGACAAAGTATCATCAATTTATGGGTGAGGAGACTGAGCTTAACTAGCCCCCCAAATATATTGTTTTAATTGTGAATTGAGATAGAGGTGCTAACAGTATCGTACAGGTCATAAGGGTGGTAAGATTTCAGTTAAATTTTTTATGTTTTTCTAAATAGTGCATTTATTAGCCAGGCCTAGTGGCTCATGTCTGTAATCCTAGCACTCTGGGAGGCCAAGGCGGGTGGATTGTTTGAGCTCAGGAGTTCTTGCTAAGCAATAGCAAGAACCTGTCTCCATAAGAAATAGGAAGGGAGAAAAAAACAAAAACAAAAACTGAGGCAGGAGGATCAATTGAGCCCAAGAGCTTAAGGTTGCTGTGAGCTATGATGCCATAGTACTCTACTCAGGGCACCAGGGTGAGATTTTGTCTTAAAAAAAAAAATAAAATAAATAATAATAATAATAATAGTGTATTTATTTCCTATGTTGTGGTAAGAGTATTTTTTGGTAGAAAAGTAATTATGAAAGATTAGAAATGTGATACTGTTCAATAATTAGTGGTTATCTGTTTTGCCACTATACCAGAATAAAAAAGGGGTGAGCTACCAAGGCCAAGGGAAACAGTATAAATTACATATGTGGTATTAAATTCTCTAGTAGCCACAATAAAAAATAAAAAGAAAAGATGAAATTATTTTTAATTTAATGTATCTGAAATATTATTTCAACATGTACTCATTCTAAATAAATTATTGAGTTTTTTTTTAAACTAACTCCGTAGAATCTGCTATGTATTTTATAATCACATCTCTATTTGGATTATCCAGATTTCAAGCACTCGATAACCACACTTGGCTAGTGGCTGCTGTGTTGGACAGCCATTGCAGTTTAATCAGTTAAGAAATGATGAAATAATATCAAAATCTTTTAAAAACAGGATTTTCAAATAACATGTAGATGATGTAATATGGAAGTGATGAGGAAACAAAAGATCTAATAAAGTCTTTTTTATTTTTTGGCAGAGAGGAACGAAGGGGATCTTATGACTATAACCAGGATCGTACATATTATGAGACTGTTCGGACTCCAGGCACATACACTGAGGATTCCAGGCGGGACTATCCAGCTCGAGGGAGAGAATTTTATCCAGAATGGGAAACTTACCCAGGGGAATACTATGAATCACGATATTATGATGATCCTCGGGAATACAGGGATTACAGGACTGATCCTTATGAACAAGATATTAGGGAATACAGTTACAGGCAAAGGGAACGAGAAAGAGAGCGCGAAAGATTTGAGTCTGACCGGGACAGAGACCATGAGAGGAGGCCAATTGAACGAAGTCAGAGTCCAGTGCACTTGCGCCGTCCACAGAGTCCCGGAGTGTCTCCCTCCCAGTCAGAGAGGTTGCCAAGTGATTCTGAGAGGAGGCTTTACAGCCGATCTTCAGACCGGAGTGGAAGCTGTAGCTCCATCTCCCCTCCAAGATATGACAAACTTGACAAATCTCGTTTGGAGCGCTATACAAAAAATGAAAAGACAGATAAAGAACGAACTTTTGATCCTGAGCGAGTGGAGAGAGAGAGACGCTTAATACGGAAGGAAAAAGTGGAAAACAAATCTGACAAGCAGAAACGAAAAGGAAAAATTCATTCCCCTAGTTCTCAGTCTTCAGAAACAGACCAAGAAAATGAGAGAGAACAGAGCCCTGAAAAGCCAAGGAGTTCTAATAAACTGAGCAGAGAGAAAGCTGACAAAGAAGGAATAGCAAAAAATCGCCTGGAACTCATGCCTTGTGTTGTTTTGACCCGAGTGAAAGAAAAAGAGGGAAAGGTCATTGACCACACTCCTGTGGAAAAGCTGAAGGCCAAGCTTGATAATGATGCTGTCAAGTCTTCTGCCCTGGATCAAAAGCATCAAATCTCTCAGACTGAGCCTGCAAAATCTGACTTGTCTAAACTGGAGTCTGTTAGAGTGAAAGTGCCAAAAGAAAAGGGGCTTTCGAGCCACATTGAAGTGGTAGATAAGGAAGGCAGGCTCAAACCCAGGAAGCACCTCAAACCTGAGCAGCCTGCTGATGGGCTGAATGCTGTGGATCTGGAGAAGCTGGAAGCAAGGAAAAGGCGTTTTGCGGATTCCAATTTGAAAGCAGAAAGACAAAAACCAGAAGTCAAGAAAAGCAGTCCAGAGATGGAAGATGCTCGAGTGCTTTTAAAAAAGCAGCCTGACATGTTGTCTAGAGATGTCATTCTGCTGAGGGAAGGAGAGTCTGAAAGAAAGCCTGCAAGGAAAGAAATTCTTAAAAGAGAATCTAAAAAAATCAAACTGGACAGGCTAAATGCTGCTCCCAGCCCCAAAGACTGTCAGGAGATTGCCAGTACTCCTGTCGGTTCTGGCTCAAGGCCCAGCTCAGACCTACAAGCACGACTGGGAGAACCAGTGGGTGAATCTGTGGAAAATCAAGAAACCCAACCAAAAAAACCCATTGCCTCAAAACCACAGCTCAAACAGCTACAGCTACTAGATGATCAAGGGTCAGAGAGGGAGGATGTTAGGAAAAACTTTTGTAGTCTTCGTGATGAAACCCCTGAACGTAAATCAGGCCAGGAGAAATCACATTCAGTGAATACTGAAGAAAAAATTGGCATTGACATTGATCACACACAGAGTTACCGAAAACAAATGGAGCAGAGTCGTAGAAAACAACAGATGGAGATGGAAATAGCCAAGTCTGAGAAGTTTGGCAGTCCTAAAAAAGATGTAGATGAATATGAAAGACGTAGCCTTGTTCACGAGGTAGGCAAACCCCCTCAAGATGTCACCGATGACTCTCCTCCCAGCAAAAAGAAAAGATTGGATCATGTTGATTTTGATATCTGCACCAAGAGAGAAAGGAATTACAGGAGTTCACGCCAAATCAGTGAAGATTCTGAAAGGACTGGTTGTTCTCCCAGTATCCGACATGGTTCCTTCCATGAAGATGATGATCCTATAGGCTCCCCTAGGCTCATGTCAGTAAAGGGGTCTCCTAAAGCAGACGAGAAAGGTCTCCCCTATTCTAATATAACAGTCAGGGAAGAGTCCTTAAAATTTAATCCTTATGATTCTAGCAGAAGAGAACAGATGGCAGACATGGCCAAAATAAAGCTATCCGTCTTAAATTCTGAAGATGAACTAAATCGTTGGGACTCTCAAATGAAACAAGATGCCAGCAGATTTGACGTGAGCTTCCCAAACAGCATAATTAAGAGAGACAGCCTTCGGAAAAGGTCTGTACGAGATCTGGAACCTGGTGAGGTGCCTTCTGATTCTGATGAAGATGGTGAACACAAATCTCACTCACCAAGAGCCTCTGCATTATATGAAAGTTCTCAATTATCTTTTTTATTGAGGGACAGAGAAGACAAACTACGTGAGCGAGATGAAAGACTTTCTAGTTCTTTAGAAAGGAACAAATTTTATTCTTTTGCATTGGATAAGACAATCACACCGGACACTAAAGCTCTGCTTGAAAGAGCTAAATCTCTCTCTTCATCTCGAGAAGAAAATTGGTCTTTTCTTGATTGGGACTCTCGATTTGCTAATTTTCGGAACAACAAAGATAAAGAAAAGGTCGACTCTGCTCCAAGACCTATTCCTTCCTGGTACATGAAAAAGAAGAAAATTAGGACTGATTCAGAAGGGAAAATGGATGATAAAAAAGATGATCACAAAGAAGAGGAGCAGGAAAGGCAAGAATTATTTGCTTCTCGTTTTTTACACAGCTCAATCTTTGAACAAGATTCCAAGCGACTACAGCATCTAGAGAGAAAAGGTGAAGACTCTGACTTCATTTCTGGTAGGTTATATGGTAGGCAGACATCTGATGGAGCAAACAGCACAACTGAGGTAGTTCAGGAGCCAGTAGTTCTATTCCATAGCAGATTTATGGAGCTCACACGAATGCAGCAGAAAGAAAAAGAAAAGGACCAAAAACCCAAAGAGGTTGAGAAACAGGAAGATACAGAGAATCATCCTAAGACCCCAGAGTCTGCTTCTGAAAATAAAGAGTCAGAATTGAAAACTCCACCTTCAGTTGGGCCTCCCAGCATCACAGTCGTAACTCCAGACTCAGTATCATCAGCACCAGAGAAGACGACTAGTGACAAAACGGTGGAGGCATCTCCAGTAATAGAAGAGAGGACTATGGAGGCAGCCACCATCTCAGAAGAAGCAAAGCCTGCGTCTGAACTGGCCCCTGCCCCCGTGGAACAGCCTGAGCAGGTGGACCTGTCTGCAGGGGTGGACACCAGCAAAGATGCCACCGTGGCTCCTTCAGTGGTCGAAGAAAGTTCATCAAGTGACCAGCTGCCTTATCTGGATGCCAAGCCTCCGACTCCTGGAGCCTCCTTTTCCCAGGTAGAGAGCAGTGTAGACCCAGAACCTGACAGCACCCAACCACTTTCTAAACCAATTCAGAAGTCAGAGGAAGCCAATGAGCCACAAGCTGAAAAGCCAGACTCAGGTGCAGGCGTCGAGCCTAATGTACATCAAAAAGCCGAAGTTGCGCCTGAGGTTCAGCCTCAAGTTTCTCAAGATTTAGAAGTTGATCCTCCAGTTACTACAAAAGATAAAAAGCCAAACAAGAGTAAGCGTTCCAAGACCCCAGTTCAGGCAGCTGCAGCAAGTGTCGTGGAGAAGCCAGTCACAAGGAAGAGTGAGAGGATAGATCGGGAGAAACTCAAGCGGTCCAGTTCTCCTCGGGGAGAAGCACAGAAGCTTTTAGAATTAAAGATGGAGGCAGAGAAAATTACGAGGACTGCTTCTAAAAACTCTGCTATGGACCCTGAACATCCAGAACCAAGTTTGCCTCTCAGCCGAACCAGGCGACGGAATGTAAGGAGTATTTATGCAACCATGGCTGACCGTGACAGCCGCTCTCCAGTCAAAGAGCCTGTAGAGCCACTACGAGTGACCAGAAAGAGGCTGGAGCGAGAGCTTCAGGAGGCTGCAGCAGCTCCCACCACTCCTCGGAGGGGAAGGCCTCCAAAAACACGCCGTCGAGCTGAGGAAGAGGATGAGCACGAGGCCAAAGAACCCACAGAAACACTCAAACCAGCTGAGGGATGGCGATCCCCTCGATCTCAAAAGAACACGGCTACTGGTGGTCCCCAGGGAAAAAGGGGGAAAAATGAACCGAAGGTTGATACTACACGTCCTGATGCCACCACTGAGGTGGGCCCCCGAACAGGTGAGAGAGAGAGTCACACAGCATCTAAGGCTGGAGAAGAGGAGGCCGGGAGCCAGCAGAAAGGTGATGGCAAAGAAGCCAGCACAGACAAATATCCCCCTGAAACCACCACCACTGAGGTGGTGGAGAAAAAGCCAGCCCCTGAAAAACCCTCTAAATCAAAGAGGGGAAGATCTCGAAACTCAAGATTAGCAGTGGACAAATCTTCAAACCTAGAAAATGTGGGGGCTGCTGTCAGCTCCAAGGGTGCTGCTGGGGCAGTGGGACAGGCGGGCGAGAGGGAAGCTGTGGTGGTGGCAGTCTCCCCCGAGAAAAGTGAGAGTCCCCAAAAGGAATGTGGTTCATCATCCCAGTTGAAAAGTGATCCAGTTGACCCAGACAAAGAAGCAGAGAAGGAAGATGTATCTGCCTCTCAGTCGTCACCAGAAGTCACTCAATTAGCTAAGCAGATGGAGCTGGAACAGGCTGTGGAGAACATTGCAAAGCTCACCGAAACATCTGCCAACGCTGCCTGCCGGTCTGCCACAGACGCACCAGAGGGTCTCTCCCCAGAGGACAAGGACAAGCCTGCACACCAAGCAAGTGAAACAGAGCTGGCCGCAGCCATTGGCTCCATCATCAGTGACATTTCTGGGGAGCCAGAAAACTTCCCAGCACCTCCACCTTACCCCGCAGGATCTCAGACAGATCTACAGCCTCACCCACAAGCGCAGCAGCCTCCTGAGGAAGGAATGGAGCCTGAGACTGATGAGGCTATTTCTGGCCTCTTGGAGACTGAGGCTCCTCCAGAATCTTCTGGGCTACCAGTCAGTGCTCCTGACCCCTCATCAAGCCCAGTAAATACCAAGGAAGCCAGAAGGAATAGCAGTGAAACCCCTCCCTCAGTGCAGGAAGCCAAAGGGTCGAAAGAAGTAGAAGTTGCTCTTGTTCGGAAAGAGAAAGGGCGCCAGAAGACAACCCGATCACGCCGCAAACGGAATACAAACAAGAAAGTGGGGGCCCCTGTGGAGACCCCCATCTCTGAGACTGACCAGGCTCCAAGCAAGAGTCCTGCTACAAATGAGGGGATGACGGTACAATCCCCAGAACCTCCACAGGAAGAAAAGCAGAATGAAAAACCCCTCTCTGCTTCTCCCCAACCGTGTGTTTCTGACCCGAGCAAAACACCATGTGCTTCTGACACGAGCAAAACACCGTGTGCTTCTGACCCGAGCAAAACTCCATGTGTTTCTGACCCGAACAAAACTCCGTGTGCTTCTGACCCAAGCAAAACTCCGTGTGCTTCTGACTCGAGCAAAACTCTGTGTGCTTCTGACTCGAGCAAAACTCCATGTGCAGAGAATTTGTTCCAAGAAAGCAACGTTGAAGAAAAGACTCCAACCAAAATGTCTGTGCTCCCAGACCTGCCCCCTGCCTCGCAGCCAGCAGCAGTGGATAGTGATCCTCAAGCCAGGTTCAAGGTCCATTCAGTCATTGAGAGTGATCCAGTGACCCCGCCTAGTGACCCCAGCATGCCCACACCCACACTTCCTTCTGTAACTGTAGCAAAGTTCTCACCCCCCGTCATTTCTGGGGGCATCCCACACCAGAGCCCCCCTCCTAAGGTGACAGAGTGGGTCACAAGGCAGGAGGAGCCACGGGCTCAGTCTACTCCATCTCCAGCTCTTCCCCCAGACACGAAGGCCTCTGATGTTGACACCAGCTCCAGCACGCTGAGGAAGATTCTCATGGATCCCAAGTATGTGTCTGCCACAGGTGTCACTTCCACAAGTGTCACCACAGCCATTGCAGAGCCTGTCAGTGCTGCTCCTTGCCTGCATGAGGCACCACCCCCTCCAGTCGAGTCTAAAAAACCTCTTTTAGAAGAAAAAACTGCTCTAGTGACAAATACCTCTGACACACAAACCTCAGAGGTTCCAGCAGCTGCTGACAAAGAAAAGGTGGCTCCAGTCATTGCTCCCAAAATTACTTCTGTTATTAGTCGGATGCCTGTCAGCATTGACCTGGAGAACTCGCAGAAGATAACCCTGGCAAAACCAGCTCCTCAGACCCTGACTGGCCTGGTGAGTGCCCTGACTGGCCTGGTGAATGTCTCCCTGGTCCCAGTCAATGCCCTGAAAGGCCCAGTGAAGGGCTCAGTGGCCACTCTGAAAGGTTTGGTGAGCACCCCTGCAGGACCTGTGAACGTCCTGAAGGGGCCTGTGAATGTCCTCACAGGGCCAGTGAACGTTCTTACTACACCAGTGAACGCCACCATGGGCACAGTGAACACAGCCACCGGTATGGTGAATGCTGCCACAGGCCCAGTCAATGCTCCTACAGGTGCAGTGAATCCCACGGCAAGTGCAGTGACAGTCACAGCAGGTTCAGTTACTGCCGCATCTGGTGGTTTGACTGCCACAGCAGGTGCAATGACTATGGGAGGTGCAGTGATCACATCGTCAGCTAAGTGCAAACAGAGAGCGAACACTAACGAAAACAGTCGGTTCCCCCCGGGGTCCATGTCTGTGATTGACGATCGTCCAGCAGATGCAGGCTCTGGGCCAGGGCTGCGGGTGAACACATCAGAAGGGGTTGTGCTCCTGAGCTATTCAGGGCAGAAGACCGAAGGCCCGCAGAGGATCAGTGCCAAGATCAGCCAGATCCCTCCGGCCAGTGCAATGGACATTGAATTTCAGCAGTCAGTGTCTAAATCCCAGGTCAAACCTGATTCTGTCACCCCATCACAGCCTCCACCCAAAGGCCCTCAAGCCCCTGCAGGCTATGCAAATGTGGCCACCCATTCCACTCTGGTACTGACTGCCCAGACGTACAACGCCTCTCCCGTGATTTCGTCTGTGAAGGCAGACCGCCCATCCTTGGAGAAGCCCGAACCTATTCATCTCTCAGTGTCCACACCTGTCACTCAGGGTGGCACAGTGAAGGTTCTCACACAGGGCATAAACACACCCCCAGTATTGGTTCACAACCAGCTGGTCCTTACCCCAAGCATAGTGACCACAAATAAAAAGCTTGCTGACCCCGTCACCCTGAAAATTGAGACCAAGGTTCTCCAGCCAGCTAATCTGGGGTCCACTCTCACACCCCACCACCCTCCTGCAATGCCCAGCAAATTGCCTGCAGATGTGAACCACATCACCTCAGGGCCCAGCACTCCGACGGAGCGAACTATTTCCCACTTGGCAGCCACAAAGCCAGATACTCATGTTCCTCGACCTAGCGGACCTGCACCAGCCCCATTCCCAAGGGCAAGCCACCCCAACAGCACCACGTCCACGGCGCTCTCAACCAATGCCACGGTCATGCTGGCTGCAGGCATCCCAGTGCCTCAGTTCATCTCTAGCATACACCCAGAGCAGTCTGTCATCATGCCACCCCACAGCATCACCCAGACTGTGTCTCTGAGCCACTTGTCCCAGGGCGAGGTGAGAATGAACACGCCCACACTGCCCAGCATCACCTACAGCATCCGGCCAGAGACACTTCACTCTCCTCGAGCCCCCTTGCAGCCCCAGCAAATAGAAGTCAGGACCCCACAGCGGGCCAGCACCCCCCAGCCAGCCACAGCTACTGTGCCTGCACTGGCTTCACAGCACCCTCCTGAGGAGGAAGTTCATTACCACCTCCCTGTCGCCCGAGCTGCGGCCCCTGTGCAGTCGGAGGTACTGGTCATGCAGTCAGAGTATCGGCTGCATCCGTACACGGTGCCCCGGGATGTGCGAATCATGGTACATCCACATGTGACAGCTGTCAGTGAGCAGCCTCGGGCAGCAGAGGGGGTAGTGAAGGTGTCGCCAGCCAGCAAGGCCCCTTCACAGCCAGGGAAAGAAGCCACCAAGACATCGGATGCCAAAGCAGCCCCTGCCCCAACCTCCATCCCCACCCCTCATGGTGAGGCCCGCATCCTCACAGTGACCCCCAGCAACCAACTTCAGGGACTGCCTCTGACTCCCCCTGTGGTGGTGACCCATGGGGTGCAGATTGTGCACTCCAGTGGGGAACTGTTCCAAGAATACAGGTATGGCGACATCCGCACCTACCATGCCCCAGCTCAGCTCACGCACACTCAGTTTCCTGCTGCTTCCTCCATTGGCCTGCCCGCCCGGACCAAGACCCCTGCTCAGGTGAGAGAGCTGGGCATCTTCCTTGCCCTCTGGACGTATGTTGGGGGCCTCAGTGGGCTTTTAAGCAAGACCAACCTTTCGGTTAAAGTAGTGGTTAAGGTATAAGTGAATGTCCCCCCTTAGGGGACAGATAATCCCTAAGATATATCTGTCTTTTCATGGAGTTAAAGAGGAGTCTCATGAATTGGGGACAAAAGGATCAGATCAGAAACCTCTGGATGTGGGAAGCAAGCTCTCTCTGGGAATGGTGGGTGTGCCGGTTCCTGTGCACGGGGGAGGAGGGAGGTAGTAGGTGACTTCTTACCTGAATTCCTGAGAGCAGCACCATGATCAAGCTCCTTCTCCTTCCATGGGCTTGACTTACAGGAGACATATCTGGGGCAGGGGCTTGTGGACAACAGACTGACTATCATTTTTGCCTTCCTTCCCAACCCCAGGGCCCTCCTCCTGAAGGCGAGCCCTTGCAGCCTGCCCAGCCTGTGCAGTCCACACAGCCTGCCCCACCTGCACAGTCCTCACAGCCTGCCCCATCTGCGCCACCCTCGCAGCTCAGCCAGCCTGGCCAGCTGCTGAGCAGCAAGATGCCTCAAGTCTCCCAGGAGGCAAAGGGAACCCAGACAGGAGGCACAGAGCAACCTCGCCTCTCAGCTGGCCCTGCAAACAGGCCGCCTGAGCCTCATGCCCAGATTCAGAGGGCACAGGTGGAAACAGGCCAGACTTCCTACCCTTCGCCCGTGTCTGTGTCCATGAAGCCTGACCTCTCAGCCGCTCTTCCTGCTCAGGCTATCCCAAAGCAGCCGTTGTTTGTCCCCACAACTTCAGGCCCCACCACCCCACCAGGACTGGCTCTGCCACACACTGAAGCCCAGCCAACCCCCAAACAAGATGCCTCTTCGCACTTGACTTCCCAGAGACCTGTGGATATGGTTCAGCTCCTGAAGGTAAGAACGGGCAGGGACTGCCCCACCTGTCCCCCAGATGTTGTGCTACATTAAAAATGTCCTTAGATTTCCCTAGTTGACCTAGACCAGCAAGCCTAAGGTCACACTTGGTGTGGCTTAGCTCTCCAGGCACGCACTCACTTCCCGTTTTATTCCCTGGGAGCAGAAGTACCCCATCGTGTGGCAGGGCCTCCTGGCCCTCAAGAATGACACAGCTGCTGTGCAGCTCCACTTCGTCTCCGGAAACAACGTCCTGGCCCATCGTTCCCTGCCCCTCTCTGAAGGAGGCCCCCCACTGAGGATTGCCCAGAGGATGCGGCTGGAGGCCTCACAGCTGGAAGGGGTTGCCCGAAGGATGACGGTAAGACCTGGGCCCCAGGTGAGCAACAGGAAGGGAAGGCCTGGCTGGCCCCTGCCAGACTCTCTCTCTGGCCTGTTAATGGAACAAACGTAGCAGTGATTTTCTTGACATGGGCACGTTTTGTTTCTATTTGGAAGGGTAAAATGCCTCTAGACCAGAAACAAGGCTTTTTTTCATTCAACAAATACTAGACTTTGAAGTCATCTCGGAGATGGGAGTTTCTGTGGGCTGGATACCTTGAGCTGCACATGGACAGCTGTTTGGTTAGGAGACCCCTGACTGTGATGGCTGCTTTTGTTCCAGGTGGAGACAGATTACTGTCTACTGCTGGCACTGCCCTGTGGCCGTGACCAAGAGGATGTTGTAAGCCAGACCGAGTCCCTCAAGGCTGCCTTCATCACTTATCTGCAGGCCAAGCAGGCGGCAGGGATCATCAATGTTCCTAACCCTGGCTCCAATCAGGTTGGTTGGCCTTCAACTTTCCCAGGTCCTCCTTCCGCACATGCACACACAGGTGGGGCTGGTTGAGGCCAAATAGGTGGTCTGACTAATCTGGTGCCAACTAAGAATAGGTGTTTGTCAGAGGAAATGGGCAAAAGGGCATTTTGGACAGAGGAAGCTAGCAGAGCATGTGGGAGGGGCTGCCACTGTACTTTCTGGAGAGAACCCAGGGGACTAGTGAGAGCAGAGGTGTTCCTTGAGTTTAATGATGGAGAGGACCCCTGGGTGTCCAGGTTAAGTTTTCTGACATTGGCTAAGGTGTTTTCTGGTGAATGCAGTCATGGAGATGATTGCTGGGTAGGGCTTCTTCTGGGCCCTGTTGGAAATGGGAGTTGGGTGGGTGATGTGAAGACAGAGGGTCCCACTTTGTTCTCTTGTCCCTGTCTCCAGCCTGCCTATGTGCTGCAGATCTTCCCACCCTGTGAATTTTCTGAGAGTCATCTGTCCCGGCTGGCCCCAGACCTCCTTGCCAGCATTTCCAACATTTCTCCCCACCTCATGATTGTCATCGCCTCTGTGTGAGCCACTGAATGGTCCCACCTCGGTGTACATTCCCGAGGCTCTGCAGCAAAAATACACAGGACAACCCAGCCATGCAGGGGAAGACGCTGCTGAAGGGGACAGTCTCCACTGCCAGATGGCCAGCCTCTTGCTCTCCTGCCTGCCCGGCTCAGTCGGACAGACTTCTCTGGGCAGTGGTGTGGTGCTGCTACCTTGTATGTTTACATGATGCTTTAGCCCAAGGACAGAACACCAACTGATGGACTGGCAGACACCCTGGGGCTGGGGTTCTCTCTCCTCTTTTTGGAGAAAAGGAACAGGGCAGTAGAATGAATTTTTTTTGTTTTTGTTTTTAAGAAACAAGAAAACAGAACTGCCTTTGCACTAAATTAGTGACCTGGACTTTTGCACAGTGAAGACAGGCTGTGACACTCTGGATGTCTTGGTGTATGTGAACACTCGTTTCGGACTTTAATGCAAGAAGGACTTATAACTTCTGCTGAGACCTTGGGGTCAAGGAACATTTCATTGGGTTTTTTTGTCCCCACCCTCCCTTCTCCTTGCTCATTCGGATGCATCACCTTTCTTTATTCTCCTGCTGCCACCATTAGTGATTTACCAGGATGTACAGTTTACAATTGAAAAAGAGCAACAGAAGGATTTTCTTTCTTGGTGGGATATGCAGAACTTGGGATTTGTGTATATATAAATATATAATATATATAAATATATATAATACTGACTTAAAAATCAAATTCCCCTGACATACATTTTTTTTAATCTGTGCCAAAAATGTGTTTTCAGAGAAAAATCTTATTTTCATACTCAGACTTTGTATTGTCACTCATTTGTATAAGTGCACTTCAATACAGCACGGGCCCTGCTCCCGAGATGTGGAAGTGTCACACAGCACCTGTACAAAAAGACTGGCTAATCCCCTCTTCCTGGTACCTTGACCTCTCCCAACTCCCTAACACTTATTAATTTATGAAACTGTTTTTCTCAGCGCAGTTTTGTTTTGTGTGTCCATTGGATTACAAACTTTATTAAAAAATATAAAACATGTCAAGTGTGAACGTGATTTACTTGGGTGGGAGTTCCAAGGGTCCTAGGCTTATGGCAGCAGTTAATTCTCATCCCACTTTTGCCACACTTCCCAGCGCGTGTGCGCGTGCACACACACACACACACACGTCTGTATATGGAACCCGTTTTCTCTCTGCCACGCTTAGTCTTCCCCAAGTTATTAGTTTACCTTGTAAAAGAGATTTTTGTTGGGGAGGCTGAACTTCCATTTTTTAGTGTTGTGGTGTAAACATCTGTGACACTTCACGGTCCTTCCTGCCTGGTGTGTAGGTGATGTGGAAGGCACCTGGATACACCTTGCACAACTTAGCTTTCTGGTCTCTTGCCCCTTCTCCCAGGTGGAGCAGGCTGGCTCCAGGGCAGTGGACAGAACCAGACCTGTCCCTCCTGGGGGTCCGTTAATCCTGTAACTGTTTCTGGACAGAAGTATGCTCTGCAGCTGGCTCCATGACAAGTTGTGGATTGCGGAGGGGGACAGGGACATGAGGCTAGAGTCGTCGGACTCTTTCACAATACCAATGAGGCTGCTGCAAATGGGCCTGTACACCTGGTGCAGGAAGACAGTAGGTGTTCCCTCTGAACAAGGGATCACAGCTGCTGGGAGTGAACTGTGGAACAGGGGCTGAGATGGTGTCTCTGACAGTTGAGGCGCTGGCTCCACTGGCCCCACCTGCTGTGCTCCCAACTCCCCCACTCAGGTTTCCAGCTGCTCCTTCTTGGCCCTCCAGGGCCCTGGCCTGGTGGTAGAGACTACTGATTGAATACAAGTGGTCGCTCCCAAGAGATGGCAAGGCTTGGCCTGGCCTCAGTCATCAGGCCAGGGTTACTACAGATGTAGCAAGTATGGACCTTCCTACTCCCCAGGCCCATGGGAACTGGGCTGGTGGTCTGGGCCTGTCCCACTCCTCTGCCTACCTTGCTGCTCTGGCTGAAATGACCCCTGAAATGGGCCTGGCAGAATCACCCTGGACTGAAGAAGGCACAAAGCCACTGTGGCCTTGGGGCTGGGCTGTTTCTGGGTTGCCTGGTCCTGGTAAGCAGTTATGGCCCTGGGGAGGGGGGAGAAATGGGGTCCCAACTGCACTCGAGGGGAGAGGGAACTGGGTCCTAAAATTGAACACAGGAGAAGCCTCCAAGGAGAAGACTGGAGGAGATGGGGCATGTGGCGCCATGGTCTCTTGGGCCCAAGTGTGTCACCACAGCCCATCAGGGCAAAAGCCAATCTGGGTTTAAGACTGGTCCTGGGGTTCCAGTCCCATTCTGCAGGAGGCTGGTCCCTGGGTGGTAAAGCCTTTCTGTGTCAATTGCTTTAGCTGCCCAGCTCCCCCTCTCAACTCCACAGGGACCTAAAAGCAGCATTAGAAAATAATCAAATTTATTCTCTCTAGGGAATGGGGCCACCCTTCTGATCCAGGATGCCACCCATCTTTAAATAAACAGTCCAGGGAAGAGCTGTCTGCTCACTCAGCAGGTGGTGGACATTCAGGAGCTGTGGGGGGGGTCTCTGCCAGTGCAGGCTGGCCCTCAGCCCCATCTCGGGGGCGGAAAACCAGCTCCCCAGCCTGTAGCACCTGCCCGGCTGGCCACGTGCTGCCTGGCCCGTACTGCTGATAGAAGTCCGCGTCCGTCTGGAACATGACCAGTGCCTGGGCCGTGTGGATCCGCACATGCTGAGCCAGGCTATTGGCGTCCAGGAACTTGTCCCCACAGGAGTCACAGGCGTAGAGAATATGAGTGTTGGGGTCTGTGGAGGTGGGGGCTGTGGTCAGGGTGGGAAGGACTCTTGGGTCCACCAGTGTTCACAACCTGGGTGGCCCCTCTCACCTTCTTCCTGCACTTGCTTCACAGCTTTGCTGATCTCAGCTTTAAGTACTTCCGTCTCATCAGCTGTCACCGCGGCCCCTACTGGCACCACTGTGGGCAGAATCAGCAGGGCCTAAGGCGAAGACCATAGCACCTGCCCCACGGCTGTGTTGCCCAGAGGCAAGCTGCCGTGACCTTCTCTGCAGCCCACAACCCGCACCTGTAAGCTGAGTGACAGCTGTGGCTGCCAGTGCTTCAGTGGCCAGCGTGACCATGTCATCCACAGTGACCACGCTGACCTCACCACCCTCCTCTGGCTCCAGGATCTTGATGCCTGCCTTGCCCTGGTGCACAGTCTTCACGTGAGAGCGCAGGTTGTCTACCCGGTTGAAGCCACGACCACACTTGTCACACAAGTAAGGCTTCTCTCCTGGGGGGGAGGCAAGGTTCTCTCCTGCCTTTGGGGGAAGGGGCAGCAGGGCGGGCGTGGGAGGACCTCACTCAACACCTCCAGCTTGCCCAGCAGCCCTGTCTTTTCCAGCTTGCACAGACACCCCTGATGGCACTGGCATCTCTGAAAATGAACTGAACTGCCTTCAAGGCCACTTGCAGCAAGTGCCTGGGGGCACCTCCTTCCCCCCAACCCCCACCAGGGGTTGAGAAGGGACAGGTGCAGGCGCAGGGCACAGGCTCACCCGTGTGGATGATGATGTGCTTGGACAGGTCCCCCACGTTCACAAACGCCTTGCTGCACACACTGCACTTGTGCGGGCGGATGTTGTCATGGTGGCGGATATGATTGGCCAGCTGGCTGGACTGGACAAACCTGCAAGAGGGCAAGAGAAGGGCTGGCATGGAACTGCCCCGTTCCTAACCGAGCCCCCAGTTTGCCTTCTGATGCCCTCACTGCACCCTGGGGATGGGCGGGGGCGGCAGGACCTCTTGCCACAGCGCTCGCAGACGTAGGGCTTCTCCCCGGTGTGCTGGCGCACATGGGCGATGAGGGAGCTGGCCTGGGTGAAGGCCTTGCCACACATCACGCACTGGCATGGCTTCTCACCTGGGGACGGGGAGAAGATGTTGGCGCCCACTCCTCCGCCCCACGCTCCTGTCCCCACCCTTGGCTGCACGGGGCTGCTCACCCACCCGTGTGGATGCGGACGTGCCGCTGCAGAGCGCCGGGGTCCGCAAACTGCCGCTGGCAGTGGATGCACACGTAGGGCTTCTCCCCACTGTGGATCCGCAGGTGTCGCTTGAGGTTCCCTGTGGCGAGACCAAGGGCAGGCCTGGCTTGGGGCGCCACCAGGCGGCCAGGGAGCAGTGGTATGAGGGCAGCCAGGGCAGCCCTGGCCCTACCTGAGGTGGTGAACTGCTTTCCGCACTCCCGGCACTTGAGGGGCCCGTCTGCGATGTGGATCTTCAGGTGGGCTTTCAGATTCCCCACCTGTGTCCAGGCAGGGGTCAGCAGGGCCACCCACACTCAGCCCTGGCCCCTCCCACCAGGGAACGATCAACGCTCAGGCCTCCCCGGGGCGGGGCCTCTGGACGGCTCCCTCCCTCCTTGGGCCAATGGACTCTCCCAGGTCCCCGCAGTGAAGGGCCCACCTACACCCCGATGCAGCCTGCCCTCCTGGTGGCCTCCACAGAGCTGTCGGGAGCTCCACCCGGAGAAAGTCACTTAGGTGCCATCAGGAGGGAGCTCCATGTGTCTCCCCACCCCACACGGCATGTGTCGGGGCTGCGGCCACCCGCGACAGGGCCTCCTGGACGCCGGCTCTGGGAGGAATCTGCACACCTGGTTGAACTTCTTGTCGCAGTGCGGGCACTTGTGCTCCTTGTCGGTGTCATGGGTCTCCAGGTGGCGCATCTTGGAGGTGGGGTCGGAGAAGGAGCGGCTGCAGTAGTCGCACTGGTAGGGCTTCTCGCCGCTGTGCACCAGCTGGTGGCGCTTGAGGTTGCCCGAGGTGGTGAAGAGCTTGCCGCAGTCCTCGCAGCGGTAGCGCGCCTCGCCCGAGTGCCGCTTCTTGTGCAGGTTCAGCAGGCTGATGAGCCGGTAGCTCTTGCCGCACTCCTCGCAGCCGTAGGGCTTCAGCGGGCTGCGGGTCAGAGGTCGACAGGGAGAGGCGGGCTCCCGGGGCCCGGGGGCCGGGAGAGGCGGGCTCGCAGGACCCGGGGGCCAGCCGGGGCAGTACCTGTGCGTCTTCTCGTGGGCCTTGCAGGCGGCCGGGTCCGAGAAGGCCTTGCTGCACTCCCGGCACGAGAAAGGCTTCTCGCCCGTGTGGATGCGGATGTGGCGCTTGAAGTTCCCGGTGTGTGTGAACTCCTTGCCACAGTCCTGTGGGCACAGCGGGGCGGGCGCGTGAGGGGTGGCGACCGCGGCGGGAGGCCCGGGAGGGGCGGGCCGGCCCCCCACAGGCCACACCTCGCACTTGTGGATGACGGAGCCATAGGCCTTAGACTCCGTGCGGTCACCGTAAGTGCCAGAGCGCAGGCTCCGGGTCTCTGCGCCGAGCTCCTGCCCAGAGTCCGTGCCCACCGACTCCTCGGTCTCCTCGGGCTCGCCGTTCTCCAGCTGCAGCCCCTCCTCCTTGACCTCGGCAGGCCCCGCGCCCTCCTCCTCCTCCAGCCCCTCTTCGCCTTTCCTGGCCGGCTCCACCTCCATTTCTACGAAGAGAAGGGCAGGCACTGAGAGGGCGGGAAGGGCCCGCAAAGGGCGGAGTGTGGGCTCTGGCGCTCTGGCACCTCCGCACGTGCCCTTTTCTCTGTGTGAGCGCCTTTAAGTGGCCTGCGTATCTGCTGCTTGGGCATGGCACCTGAGTCAGCAGGGGTGGCCCTGTCCCACTTAGGGGGGGAGGTGCTGTGCACAGCAGGGCACCCTGTGTGGTGCTCAGCTGGGAAAGGAACAGAGGCTCCAGGGCTGTAAGGATACTTCTTTTATTTATTTATTTTTTTTTGTAGAGACAGAGTCTCACTTTACCACCCTCGGTGGAGTGCCCTGACGTCACAGGACTCACAGCAACCTCCAGCTCTCGGGCTTCCGCGATTCTCCTGCCTCAGCCTCCCGAGCAGCTGGGACTACAGGCGCCCGCCACAACGCCCAGCTATTTTTTGGTTGCAGTTCGGCCAGGGCTGGGTTGGAACCTGCCACCCTTGGCATATGGGGCGGGCGCCCTACCCACTGAGCCACAGGCGCCACCCTGTAAGGATACTTCTGTGATAACAGAAACACGACCAAAATTCTCTACCAAGGAATAGATCTTGAGATTCCAGAACAAGACAAAAGCTGAAGTGAGTGGTGCCTCCAAGTGGGACAAGCTGGAGGTGGAAGGAGAGGGAGCCGGGCTCCGGGCTGGCCCTGGCCTGCAGTACCTTGCTCCAAGCTCTCCGACAAAGCAGCTTCTGCTTCTGCAGCAGCCATGCCACTTGTGGGGTCTGGCTTGAGTTCCACGGGCATCGGCTCCCGGGGGGCATCAGCCTTTTCCGTTTGTTCTGCACCTGGGGTGGGATGGGGATATACTGGAGGCTGAGCTGGAGTTCTCTGTCTAGGAGCTGGACCGCTTTGCTGGACCAGGCCCCTGGTAGTGGCTATGGCCCAGGAAGGGAGATCCTGGCACACCTAAGCTCAGGCTGCTGGTGTCTCTGCTGTGGCTGGAAGGATATCCCAGAACAACGAACCTTCCTGGGTTACATGAGCACAGAAAGTGCAGATGCCTGTGCCATCTACCGCAGAGGTAGCCCCCACTGTGTCAGCAGCACAGGCTGCTGGCAAGTCATAGGACAGGCATTCCGGCTTCCTGCTGCTCCCTACCTCTCCAGGATAGCTAGCTGGGTCCTCAGCATCACAACTCACCAGGGGCTGTACTCTCGGCCTGGCCACCTCGCTCCTCTTTGAGCTCTCTGCCTGGCCCTGTGGGTGGACTGCTTCCCACTTGGTCCAGCCTGCTCAGCATAGTGGTGGTAGCCTTCTCTTCTTTGGCTCTCTTGTCCCCTCCTGAAGATGGAACAGGACAGAACTGCCCATCAAGTGCCCACCTCGTAGAAGGGTGGGGTGCTCAGAACTTGCTAGCTCTTTCAGATCTTCCCTGGGGATACACCTCAGCAGTTTGTTGCTTTGTTAATTATTCACAACGGGCCCACTCCATGCCAGGCTGCCAGCTGGGCACTGGGCATATAACAGTGATGGTGCTGCATCTGTGGGGCATGTGGGGGAGAAAGACTTCACACATGCAATAAGGAGGCTGATCAGAGGTCAGAGTTTGGAAGGGGAGGAGCAGCCCTTTGAAAGTGTACAAGGAGTCTAGACTGCAGTGGTATCTGAGGGATTAGGGGGATGGAAGGAAGAGCTGGAAGAAGAGAGCTACAGGAGGGCTTGGAGAAGACCCACCCATGTGTAAAGGGGCTGAACCACCATGGCTCTGGTCCTCTGCTGGTGAAAGGCAAGAAAGGGCCAGGCAGAGGGACTGTCCTCAGACCTTACTGTGGCAAACCCTCACCAGCACCCACTACGAAGGTGCTCTGAGAGTCCAAGGCAGAGCCCTCTCCCATAGCCCCCACTGGTTGCTCAGGAACATTCTGCCAGTCAGCTTACCCTCTGTGGCGGAAGCCTCCACATTTTCCCCAGGCCCAGTGGCCGGCTCAGCAAGTGACTTGAGGGCATGGCAGGCTGTGATGATGTCCTGCATCTGGAGAAAGCTGGCCACAGCCAGCACATCATCCACATTCTCAGGGCTCAGGCTCAGCTTGGCTGTGTACATAAACTCCAACACCTGCCCCAGGCCTGCCAAGGACAGGACAGGCATCACGGACCCAGGGCAAGGCCCTGCATTGGCAGCCTGCCCCACTCTACACAGCAGTAGGGCTGAGGGACTCATGACAAACTGAGTGGCCTCCCTCTCCCATGCTCCCAAACGAACTGCACCCACTGAAGGTATGAACGCCCACCCTGCACCAAGGATGGGTGTGAGCACCTGACCTACACACCCTCTACCCAGCTACTGCACCTCACCACTGACACTCCAACCCCACTGTGCCAGCAGTGGCTTTGCTGGAGCTCTGCTGCCAGCTCTGCAGTTACTCCAGACCACTCATCTGACCTCTCTGGGCCTTACCTTCTGCATCTATGCCCGCTTGCATGACCTTCTTGTGCATAAGTGCTATTCTGGCTTGGGAGCCTGAATCCAGGACCAGGTCTCCCTGACACTACTCCTAGCCACCCCCCACCCCCACTGTCCCTATCACCAAGCATCACGCCCACTCATGGTTAGCAATGGGGTAGTAGGGGCTTTGGGACTGACCCAGCCATGGAAAGAGGCCAGGGGCCTGCCTGCTCTCTGTCCCCCCTGACAAATTCACTGTGGCCTAGATGAGCCCTTCCTGCCAGTCCTCCCCTTACTGCTCTGCTCCCTGTCAAAACAGGTCTATGGCCTATGTGCTTCCCACACCTTCTGGCCCTCTGCAGGTTCGTCCTGGCCTGGAAGGGGTACCTGCCGCGTTACTGATGTCCAGGTGCACCACGTCCTTTTGGTCCACAAAGAGCATCTTGAAGTACTCACTACAGGCTGCCAGCACCGCTTTGTGAGCCTTAAAGTCAACACCGTCTACCACAAAGGTGCAGTCACAGAGAAGCCCCAACTGCCGCTGCTGGTTCAGCTGCTCCAAGACATGCTGGCTGTGCTGGGGAAAATCCATGGCTGGGGAGAGCCAAAGGGCCTTGGTGTGAGCACAGAGAAAGCACGCGAGCCAGCCTTGAGTCCACCCCAACTCCCGGGTGTGAAGAGGAGAGAGGGAGGATTAAAATGAGTGAGAGGCATTTCTGCCACAAAAGAGCAGATAACCCCAGATACCCTCTGCAAGCCAAGACAGGTGGCCCCTCAATTCCCGGGTTTACTGGCCAGGAAAAGTTCCCCAACCCAGAAAGCATCAAGGTACCAACACAAAACAGCCACGTTTATATTTAGCCAGGTAACGACATTAAAAGTCCAAAAAAGCAAACATAAAACACTGATCACTGTTATTTCAAACAAGAACAAACAAGGTCGGTTTAACATTTTTTACAAAGATAACACATGACGTAATCTTAGAATAAAAGACAGATGTTTCAACAGGGCACAACTAGCTTTAAGAAAACCTTTCCATTTATTCTTGCTTTTCTCATTCTGTCATGGACAAGTGAAGACAAGGTGGATGTTTTACACCTAGCATTTCAGAACTTGGCCTCCTGCTGCACCCATGGGCTCTGTGCTAGTTCCCCACCCCTGCCAAAGTACAGATTTCTCTTTTCTGACTCATGGGCTGAGGGAACCACATAACACTGAGAAGTCCTCTGCCTCCAGAAACCTCTGTCCTAGTGGCTATCCCTGAAGAAACAGTTAACTCTGATCCTGATCCCAAGAGCTGCTGGGCTGGCCAGTTTCTCTGTCAAGGGCCTCGTTAATGCCTGGAAATCTCACAACTGTCTCATGTGAAAATGCTCAGAAAAATTCCACGGCCTGGTGCCAAACAGTCCTGAACGGCACAAGCCATGACTAAATAAGTATCTAAACAGCTCTCCTCTCCCGCCCCAGCAGCACTCCAGAATCAGTCTCAAGATCAGCAATTTTCTAGGGAAAAATAAGCAGGCCCTTCTTTCTAGAAAGAACCAATTTTGGAATGTTTCAAAATAAAAACTAACTCCTGCAGTCAGAGACCATATTATATAGAACCAACATGGATGGGCAAGGCTGTCGCATACTGGCCCAGAGTCTGCTAAGCAGCAGTCTGCCAGCAACTCTGCAACCAAGTTTGGACCTCTCCTTTCAGGCCTGGGTGCATACAGAGCTGCCCTGGGCTGCTTCTGGGCAGGAGAGAGGGACATTTGGGGCTCTGCACCCCCAGGTTTCAGCAGCTCCTCCCTGGCTCTGGCTGCTCCCCTGTTACATCAGCCTCCTGGGGGTGAGTCACCACTGCAGCTCTGGAGCTGCAGTGACCATGTATGGCTGTTAGGCTGGGAAGCGTGCAATGAAAGCCACACCCCCCACATGCCAGCACAGGTCAGCCTTGGAGGATGCCAGGTCCACCCACCCTGTGATGTCTAGAAACTTTCCACAAGTGGGGGTATGTATTTGCTCAGCTGGGGGAAGTCACCCACCAAGTAAGAGGGGCTGTGGCAACAAGACAAACCATGAGCCAATGAGCCACAGCATGCCAGCCTCTGAGCATGAGTTCAGAGTTGCTGCTGCCAGAGCCCCACAAACACCCTCTCCCTCCCTCCATACGGAGCTGCTGCTTCTGAGCCCTCTCCTTATATTCACAAATGCCTCTGGCTAGAGCTCTTGAGAACAAGTGGGGGGACAGCAAGAGGCCAGTCCTGGTCAAGAGGTGAGGCACAGGCTGGGCAGTCCATCTGCTGGAAGGCCTGCTGCAGAGCCAAACCAGCTGCGGCAACAGGGCTCCCCAGGCCACACCCCATAAAGGCATCTTTCTCTAAGGTCTGCAATCCCTGGTAAAAGCAAGTTCCATTTGTGACCCCAAGGGGCACAAGCAATGATGTTGGCTACACAGTTCCCAAGCATCCGACATCGAGGAAAACCAACATCCAGTCCAGGGGGAAGCACCCAGGTGCTCGCTCCTGGGACCTGCAGGGAATACACGCCAGGCAAGGCATAAAAGAAACCAAAGGCAGGAGCAAGAATGAGGCTGGGCCACATCCAACCTCTTCTCTCTGCTGTGCCAGAGTCATGTGAGCAGACAGGTGTGTGGGTGGATGAGCCCAGCCTCATCCCCAGTCACCCCGTGCATTCTCTGGAGCACCAAGTGAGCTCTCTCCCAAGTGTAGAAAGGGAGGGAAGCCCAGGGCCCTCTGGGGAAAAATCCTCAGTCAGGCCAGGCATAATCTCCTCCAGAACTTGCAGGTAAGACCCAGACCTTTCCCTCACCTTCACCAGGAGCAATCCTGACAACTGAGCTGGAGGGGCGCCTCCCAGGCCCTAAAACAGCCAGGAGAGCTTCAGCCAAACCTTCCAAGTACAGAGTTGTTTCCAGGTCCCTGGCTGGAGCCTATCGAAAGCAGAACCTTCTAGCAGGAAAGTGATCTGACTTGCCAGGAAGATAAATTTGAGAAAAGCCTCCCAGCCAACAGGAAGGATGGGGCCCACTGGCTCAAAAGCCAGGTGACCAATCTGCCCTGTACAGGGCCCATGGCTGTCACAGAACACAGACCCTGGAGCTTCCAGGGAAAGGGTACAAAGCCCAGCCACAGAGCTCTCCTAGGGTACCCTCATGTCCAGAAGTTTTGGGTCCAGAAGACCAGTAAAGGCCAGGGACAGGCCAGTAAAGGCCAGGGACAGGCTGTGTGGTGGCCCAGCACCTCTACCCCACCCCCTGCTCACAAGAGAGCAGCTGCCTGCCCATGAGCAACGTCTTCCACCCGCACCAACCGCGCTCTTCCGGTGCAAGAGGGGTGTTGCCTCCCACCTGGGGTATTGGGAGGAGAAACCAGAAGCCTCTACAGCAGTGGTTCTCAATAATGCCGTGGCCCTTTCATACAGTTCCTATGGGTCGTGACCCACAGGTTGAGAACCACTGCTCTACAGTCAGCTCCAGCAGAGAAGTGCACCTATGGGGCATATGTCTGCCAAAATCAAAGAAAGAAAAGAGAAAATAGGGCGGATAAAAGGGGAGAAGGAAGAGGGCAAAGGGGAGCAGGAGGTTAGGAGCTGAGGAAGGGAGAAAAGCAAGGCGTGCTCAGAGGCTACCAGCACAAGGGCACCAGCCCCCAGGACTGTGACCAAACCCTTGGGAGGAGCATGGTGCCTGATATGAAATGGTGTCACCCACAGAACTGCGTGGACTTTACAACTGAAACTCCCCACCCCCGCCACCAAGGCACGTGGGGCTCAGAGGGGTGGTCCCAGCTCAGACTCCTCAGTAGGATGCTTGCCAGGAAGCCCCAGCTGCCCCTCTCCCCAAGGCATATAGTGAAAAGGGGGTCACGCCTGCTCCCTTGGAGGGACAGAACTAGAATAGGCAGCCTCCCACCTCCAAACATATACGAAATGTTCTGGACTGATCTAACATGTGTCCCATTTCTTCTTTTATCTACCTCCCCAGTGACAGGAACCCAGCTCAGTCAGATACAGAAAGCTGAGGGGGCTGCACAGGTCCCAGGAGCACCCCATCCCGAGTGCATGCTAAGGGGTGCTGCCTGGGGAGACTTTACCCATGGTGACGGGACTCAACAGCCAGCTAGCTCTTCACCACCACCTGGCACACTGGCGAGGGGGGAAGGGAGGAAATATTGCCCCTGCTGGGACGTGGTGAACTTCCCTCCAGCACATGGTGGGCATCCCCCCATCTCTCCCCACCTTCCTTTACAACAAATGTGGGCACTAGTCAAAGCTAGTAACAAGAAAGACCCACAATCTTAGAAGCACAAAAAATGCAGACAGAACAAGACCAGAGTCCTCATTTCAGATGCACAAAATGAAGCCCCCAAATGGCACATGGCTCGCCAAGGGGCCACTGTCCACTCAGACTGAACTGACTCTTCCACACAAAGTCCTGACTGCACTCAGGCACCTTCCCAGTTTTTACCCCTGACCTCAGGTGTGAGAGCTGGGATGCTCTCCTGATGACCAGCAGCCTGGTTGGACACAAAGCTCTGGCCCGTCTCACAAGGAAGTCACTGTGGGATGAATGAGAGGTCCCTGAGGAGCACCTACAATGAGTCCAGACAGGTACAACTCACATACAGAAAAGGATGGTGTGTCCTCCTCTCCCTGACAGTGCCTGCCTCCTCTCGCTGACAGTGCCTGACACCTCCTATGGAGAGATGGAGCCTCTTTCCCTTCCCATGGAACCTAGATGGGCCCAGTCAGGCCATGATGATGTAGTGACTGCACCAGTTCCAAACCTGGACCTAAAGAAGCCTGAAGATCTGCCCTGGCTCCCTTGGAATCCAGCTGCCACACTCTTGGAATTCCAGGCCCCCCTGTTTGAGAAGGCAGCACGTGGAGGAGACAGCACTGTGGACAGGCCACATGGAGAATAGCAGAGGCCACCAAGCCGCATGACAGAGATGCTATTTGGACCGCCCAGCCCAGCCCAGCTGCATGCTGTCACACGAACAGCCTCAACCCACACCCTGGGGAGCAAACAACTGTCCAGTCAACCCACAAAATTATGAGAGATAATGAATGATGACTTAAGCCACTAAATTCTGGGGTGGGCTGCTATACAGCTAAAGATAACTGAGACAGATGGTAAAAGCATAAAGAAAAGGGAATGATTAACCAAAAGATTCAGGATGCTGGAGGAAGGGCAATCACGGCCTTCTGAGCAACATGTACACATTTCATATACTTTAGTACGAAGACATAGTTCAAAACTGAACACAATCTGTTGTTGTTGTTGTTGTTGAGACAGAGTCTCACTATGTTGCCCTTGGTAGAGTGCTGTGACGTCACAGCTCACAGCAACTTCCAACTCCTGGGCTTAAGCGATTCTCTTGCCTCAGCCTCCCAAGTAGCTGGGACTACAGGCGCCTGGCACAATGCCTGGCTATTTTTTGTTGCAGTTGTCATTGTTTTTTTAGCTGGCCCATGCCGAGTTCGAACCCGCCACCCTTGGTGTATGTGGCTGGCACCATAACCACTGTTATTCAGTTGCCGAGCCCTACAAATTTTAATAAGAAAAAAGTGAGGTAGAAGTGCCAGGCTCGGTCCAGTCATGGTGCAGGATGCATCTGGATGGGGTCATTTCCAACCATGCTCCCAGCCACTCTCTCTGGGGCTGTCCTGAGGCCTGTGGCCTGTGGCCTGTGGCCTGTGGCCTGGGACAGCAGCATGTGGGTCTCTGAGCTCTGGTTCCATGGATTCAGAAGGGCTGGCTGTGGAAAACAATCTGTCATGCCTGCCCTGCATCCACAGGCTACTATGTAAGCAGGTTTTCTCATCAGGTTGTCAAATCGACTCTGCGTGACTCTATAGATCCCCCAGTAACAACGAAATGGCTTTTAGAGTTTCTTCAACATGCCAGACAACATGGTACCAGCCCTGGCGCAGCCTGATCACCTAACAACTAAGAACATGGCCACTGGGTGTCAAGCTCTGCCTTGCTGCCTTCAAGATACAGGGATTCTGGAGGCAGATGGCACTGCAGAAGCAGCAGAACCTCACTGACTCCAGGCTCCACTGCCTTGGCCAGTGACCTCCGACAAATCTTCCCCCTGGCAAATGGGGCTAATGTACAATTTCAGGGATTTGTTACAGGACTAGATACTCATCTCCATTCAGATCAATAAAGATAAAATAAAGAATGTATGTAAAGGCCTTGTATAGTTCCTGGCACACAATAAGCATGTGACGAACCTCTGTCATCAAGAAGCAGAGACATAAATTACAGGGGATTTAAGCCCAAGAATTTACCAGATGATTTCTACACACCATTTTATGTTGGGTACTTAAAGTGTGTTCAAATATTATTTGGTGGCTTGGCACCTGTAGCTCAGCAGCTAGGGCACCAGCCACATACACTGGAGCTGGTGGGTTCGAATCCAGCCCGGGCTGGCCAAAAACAATAACAACTACAACCAAAAAATAGCCAGGTGTTGTGGTGGGCGCCTGTAGTCCCGGCTACTTGGGAGGCTGAGGCAAGAGAATCGCTTAAGCCCAGGAGTTTGAGGTTGCTGTGAGCTGTGACGCCACAGCATTCTACCGATGGTGACATAGTGAGACTCTAATCTCAAAAAAAAAAAAAAATACTATTTGGTGACTTGACCTTGTTAACAAGTTGTAATCAGAACCATTATTCCTCCTAGATGCAATCTGGAAAAATCCTAGAGCACAATTAGCATGAAGAGAGGGAGAGGGGAAGGGAAGGGGAGCTGAGCAAAGAGCAATTTTCTCTATCAGGGTGACATTCTGTATTGAACAACTGTTCCGTGAGCCCCAAGAGTGCTCCCGGGTGAAGGCTGGAGTGCAGCCCAGACCACTAAGTGGCTCCACAGAGCAAAGCTCCATCTTGCAGTCAAATGAGTCCCTGTCAAACACGAAACATTACCTAGGTTATTAGCAAGCCCTAAACCATAGGGAGGGCTTCCAAACTGCCACAGGGAGGGACCCCATTAAGCTGAGAAATAATTGGCCCACTGCAAGGAAACACTGATCGTCACTAACAGGCACTGACTCCCAGGACATACTGTGTCCAGCCCTGGGCCTTGATGTGAGCACACATCCCATATCTGGGTACCTTGAGGAACCTGAGGGCTGGTGAGAGACCACCATTTGGCTTCCAGTTGCTCAGCGTTCCTGATTTTCTAGAAATATAAGTGATTCAACATACATAAACTCAGGCTAAAAGTGGCGGTTTCACATCAGGCCAGCCCTGGGAGTGTGAAACCTGCCCAACCCCACCCCCCCACCCCAGGGTGACAACCTTCCCTTTGAGTGCAATGTGCCCCTGGCACAGCAGTAAAGATCAGAGAAACCAGCTCTCCACTTTCTTCTTTGCCCAGCACTCTTCTTGTATTGAGATTGGGTTTCTTGAATTTTCACAATTTCCCCTTTAGATAAACATATAAATCTGACTTAGCCCATCCTGACACCCCCAAGTCTGATACCTCCTCCCCTACTGGATAGTGCCCATTCCAACCTTAAAAATCACACAGTGCTACTAACCTGTGGCCAACAGTGTTGTACGATATATTGTTAAAAAACAATTTTTTTTTTTTTTTGAGACAGCGTCTTACTCTGGCCCTCGGTAGAGTGCCATGGTGTCATCACAGTTCACATTAACCTCAAACTCAGGCTCAAGTGATCCTTTTGCCTCAGTTTTTCTATTTTTAGTAGAGATGGGGTCTTGCTCTTGGTCAGGCTGGTTTCAAACTCATGAGCTCAAACAATCCACCTCAGCCTCCCAGAGTACTAGGCATGAGCCTACCACCCCCATCAAAAAACAGATTTTTAGAATCTAAAAAAGTCTAAATAAAAAATAAAATTACAATGCTGACTTTGCTTTCCAAACTATACAACTACCACCATTTCTCAGCTGTTGGCGTGCTTCTGAGAGAGGGCAGCACCCTCTTCCTCGTCTGCTGCCCACCTGCTCTAGGCCTGCAGTTGGGCAGGAGACTGGCAGGCCTTGCAGCAGAGCTGCCCAGGGTGCCAGGTGTCTAGGGCCAGTTTAGAGTCCATTATGCTAGTACTTGTTCTAGGGGCTCTGAAGGCTCAAGGAAGGGTAAATGAAGGGCCTTCCTGCCACAAAGACGAACTCAGAACACGCCCAGGGAGGACTGGGCAGTGTCGGTCTGACCATCCCCGGATCCCCCCTTGCCAACCACAAACTCTCCCTGGGCATCCAGGCAGTGGGACACCGGCCCTGAAATCACACAGCACGTCACCACCTCTCTCCTACTGCTTACTTTTCTCCTGCAGATGCTTATAGCACCTCACCTAGGACCTTGCTCTCAAATGATTACAGATCTAATTGGGGAACAGGCCTTGCAGACAGCAGAGGGCCCTGGCCTTTTTTGAATATGACTAACTTGAATGTCAAAATATTCCATAGGCCCTTATATGAAATAAGTTGTACTTTGGGTGCTTGTTAACAGAAAAAATAATAGACAAAAGTCACTATAAAGAAATGAATTTGCATTCCATAATACAATAGCATTGATGTGCACTTGAGAAATAATTCTATATAGATGGTTAAGAAGGGTTCCCAATCTAGAGAGCAACCAGTAGGGTGAGTCAGGGCACGACTACTCATAATGATTGCTTTGCCCTCTAGGGGCGCTCAGCCTAGAAAATAGGTATCTGGGAAACAGGTACAGAGAAAAGACCACTGTTTTCATGAACATCTGATGGCTGCTTACCTTGTGCCTGTCTTATGCACGGTTTTACAGCTTTGAGCATAGTGGGGAAGACAGGTCATAAATCACCGTGATATATAATGGAAGGTGCTTAGTGCTGTGGAGACAGGAAAGCAAGCTGGGGGCATAGAGAAGCAGAGGCTGTTTAAGAAAGGAGTCAAGGTGCAAAATCTACAAACACATGAAAAAAAGCTCATCATCCTTAATCATCAGAGAAATGCAAATCAAAACTACTTTGAGATATCACCTAACCCCAGTAAGAGTAGCCCACATAACAAAATCCCAAAACCAGAGATGTTGGCAT